>JAOEHT020237851.1:0-10808 GCA_025448195.2 Parazoanthus atlanticus | reverse complement strand
GTAGTAGTAGTAGTAGTAGTAGTAATAGTAGTAGTAGTAGTAGTAGTAGTAGTAATAGTAGTAGTAGTAGTAGTAGTTAGTAGTAGTAGTAGTAGTAGTAGTAGTAATAGTAGTAGTAGTAGTAGCAAGGGTTTATTTAACAGCATTGGCACGATGTATAATTTGCATACTTTCAAGGAGTTATATTTTATACGAGAAAAAGAAATTATATTAATCAAATAACAGAATAATGCAAAATATCTCTGCTAAGTTAATCGATTACATTAGTATGTAAACCGTGTCTTAACCAACATACTTGTGCATCGCCAATGTAGACCCCAAGGGAGGAAGAGCCGGACATTGAGCGGGATTTGACCAAAATACTAAAGATAATTGTCAAATTCCTGGAGGTGGGGCATGACATGTTGAGTAAGTCTAGTAAAAAGTTCCCATCACCAGGTAAAGAAATCAAACAGCGGGGCTCGTCATTACGTCTAATTTCTCACGCACGGGACAAGAAGAAATATTATACTCCCGCTCGTTTAAGGCCCTTTCATTGATAGATAATTGGTTGGTGAGGTCCTTTTTTGTGAAATACTTACTTTGGTTTCTTTTAGGAAACATTCATTTATATGTTGTTGTGTGATTTACTAACTTCTAATAGCAAGATATCAGAAGTGTCAGTTCATTGTCTTTCAGCTGATACAAGTGATATCACGAGAGTCACGTGCATTGTTTTCTGACAGAAGTGATACCCTTAGAGTCACGTTGATTCTTTCCCTAGCAAACGGAAGTGGTAACACAGCTGCAATTACGCCATTTAAATTGTCACGGTTGAATTGTATTTAAGCGAACAATTGCTGCAAAAACTTGTTGAAGCTCAACTAAATGGAAATAAAGTTTATGTGAATAGAAACATTGTTACGAAACAAAAATTGTCAAAATGACCTCTTTGAAAAGTGGCTTCTATAGAACTATACGTTAGTAACATTTCATTTTTATTGCTACTTTCTTTTCTTCGTAGCTTGTAAAATACCTACCAGTCAGATTGACTTTGAAAAAATAATCTAAACCGTAGCACAAAATTACTAGCAGAGATTATAAAAACTTACTTTACGAAATGCTGTGACTATAATTGAAATTGCACTCCCATATATATGAACTAAGATTGTTTATAGCTTTATAGTTTTTGAAACTTCGTAGGTAAAAGATCAATGATGAAAAATAGAATCTAATGTAAATCCCAGCAAACATTTATAAAAAAATATTACCAGCAATGAACAATCCGCGTTCAGATAGTTTGATCTACGTTTCAAATACTTGTTAACGTTTTCTAATTTGTAAAAGGTGCCAGAAAGAGCCACACCAAAAAGGTACCAAAGAAGCAGAAATGCAATGTTTTGACTACTTAAGAGGGATCACTCCTGGTCCCGATTATTCTGCCCTTTTATATGGTGGCGTAATACAAGTTGCATCATGTCCGGAGAACTTCACAGATCGTGTCATACAGCAACAGTGTAGCAAGGAGAATACTACAGACCTTCTGCGCATGCTCCCTGTTACGATTCCTCCACAAATGTGACGTACAGGAACATATTCTGCGCAATTTGCAATAACGCAAGGAAAAGGAAAACGCGTTTCTGGAAAATTGAACCAAGACTATGTCCGAACAATCTACATTCCTACTGCAGAAATCAAACATCAGAAAAGTTGTTGGACTGTTACACAACAAAGTGTTCCTATAATTACAGGCCTCCAAATAATGCGCTTGTAAAGGACTGTTTTCCAAGGAAAGGTTTCTGTTCAAAAGACTCATACTATGAGTCTGAAAAAACTATCAGTTTGCAAGAACTGTGTTCTTTCTACCTCCTTAACGAAATTCCTTTCTACGCATCAGAACGGCTTAACTTCCACTGTGACCTATGTAATGGTCGGGATGTTTATTGTTATGGGAAAAGGGGCATTCCTGGTGGACCACGATTCCTGGGAGTTCTTTTTCGCTTTGGTTGGTCGGGATACTCAGCCACTTTTAACAATAGGGAGAAGGTCAAAATGATTTACACGTGCCCAGAGTTACAAATTTACGACTCTTTCCTCAAATCCTGTAGACGGATTTTGTCGCCAAGAAACAGCAACAAGAGCAGAAACTGTACTGATGTACTATTTAGAGTCGGTGAATTCAATCTATTTAAAAATGAAACACTCTTTGTAAAAAGTCGTAATAAGATCTATCAAAAGAAAGATTATCAGATATTTAACAATGGTGTATATCTATGTAGCAATTCTTCCAGGGAGTATGAAATATCAATCCCCAAACAGACACGCAACAGAATACTGGAGATATTTACATACGCGGGCTGTGGAGTGTCAATCGCAGCTCTGCTCTTCCTCCGCTTCACCTATGGAATGTTTCCTGAACTGAGGAACGTCCCTGGTAAGAATCTAATGAACCTGGCATTGACGCTCATTCTCTATCAAGCGCTCCTATTGGCTGCAATTACAAGTGGAACAAAGACCCGAGGGGTTTGTGTTGCAATAGCAATGGGAATGCATTACCTAATCCTGACGTCATTTGCTTGGATGGCCGTGATGGGCTTCGATGTGTCAAGAACGTTCACAGTTCGCGGTAAGTGGCGAGAGTTTGTTCGTGTTTCTCCATTCGACTGCTGGTCAAGGAGGCCGTATCAAATTACAATATCAGAAGAAAGCATTTCTAGCTTATTATTTATTATATTTTCTTTTTTCATTTCCTATTTGCAATGTGAGATCGATGAACCCCGTGTGTAAAACACTTTCTTATCCTTTTAACCAAAACTGAAGTACTATCCCATTCTACGAGCGAACTTCATTTCTACTACTAAGGACGTTAATACAATAAGAGACAAATTGCTCCATAATTTACCCAGTAATATATCAAATATAGTGAAACGTATCGAACTTCACCATGTGTTGTTCGTTGAAGTTTTAAAGATACTAAAACTGAAACGATTTTGAGCGTAAATTGTCCCTCATTACATTAAAATGTAATAAAATGATGACTCGTTATACTTAGTAAGAATTTTGCCAAAACACGCGTGAATTAATCTTTAATATCCCTCGTCATCATTTTATTACGTATTCTAATATAGAAGGATTTGTGAGAAAGAGTTGGAGGTTATTTTATTTATTTAAGCTCCTCCTGTTATCTAAAGATTCGAAAAAAGTTCCAAAAGTTTTACGAATCATGTTTCGTA
Source organism: Parazoanthus atlanticus (assembly GCA_025448195.2). Lineage (NCBI taxonomy): Eukaryota > Metazoa > Cnidaria > Anthozoa > Zoantharia > Parazoanthidae > Parazoanthus > Parazoanthus atlanticus. The sequence goes on along the minus strand of JAOEHT020237851.1, from coordinate 7,596 downwards.
AGTATTTCTATTCTATTTTCTTATCTGCTATAAAGAGTTTCTTACATGGAAATATGGACTTTTCATTTTATTTATCTCTTTATTTAAACAAATGATTTTTTGTTTTAGGTAAGAGAGTTTACAGAAGTTTTACATTGTCGAAGTACTATCTGTTTGCCTGGGGTTCACCTTTGGCAGTCGTCACGGTTGGTTTGGCTTTAGATCTGACTGACACGGTGACATTTGGCTACTGTAAAATTATTCTCATTTATCTACTGTTAAAATTTTAACATTTTTTATTAACTATATGTTTTACACTGTGTTTTACAAAGATCATTACAGTTTTAAATAGCTGATAGCACAGTTTCCCACTTGTCTGAGCTTTTCCTAGCGTGAGAGGGAAGAGCTTTATGTTTTTCAATGCCAATATTTTCTTTAAGTAACGATAGAAAGGCTTGAAAAATGAGAGGTAGTTCATAAATATTACTTTTATAAACGTGAAACTTGGTTTTTATAATATGGTTTAAGGCTATATTATTTTTTTTTGTTATTGGTGACACCATATGAAATCTCGGTTGGAGTTAGACTTCGTTTGAGGTTGTCATCGAAAGCATATCAATTGTGGAAATGATGCCAGAATATTTTTAGAACTATGTTGCTAGAAAAAGATATTTTTTCTATCTAGTTAATAAGCCGATGCATCCATCATTTCAACTATCAATCAATAATTCCGGTTAATTCCTCAATAAACCATTTACATAATACGCTCCAATGCCCTTAAACAATAACTTTAACTCGTGGCCGGAGTACACAACAACGGGTGCTCATTTCAGCACAATCCAAGTCAATTTCAGTCAGACATTTTGACGATATGAACCTCATGCTATCAGCTCACCATGTTTCTTACTGTTTTGCATAGATGTTAATGCAGCCTCGTTTGCAATCCAAGATTGCGGAAGCGTGAAATTTTTAGCCACTATTCTGCTGAACCAACCATTTTTCCATGCAATCAACCTACGGAAACATATATAATGATATAAATGTGCTACCGAAACACAGATGATTTTAATCAAAAAGTTAATCCAACAAACACATAATTGACAAAGCAATCATCAATCAATCAATCAATCACTCAATCAATTAAAGTCCTCTGTTAAAATTGAGGGTGAATCAGTTGCTTTTCTTAACAGGTGCCAACGAGTTGTTGTGTTGGATCGAGAATGTAACAGCAGCCTTTGTGACCTTTGGTGTTCCAGCAGCACTCGTCCTCGTGTGTAATTTCGTGTTTTTGATCAGGACCATTGTTGCCACGAGGAAGAACAGAAAGTTAAGTGTTAACCCTTTTAAATGATAACAAGTTTGAACGTTTGTTAAAACATGCAATATAAGTATGTCAGTTTCCTTCAATATAATGATCAACACAGAATAAGATGGTAATTGTGATGCAGCCGAGCTAAGTATGGCGGAAATCAAGAAAAGAAGGAAAATGAACTGCCGGGAAACTGGTTTCAATCCATGACTCCCTAATCACGCATAGCTGCATCATTGGTTGGGTTTTCGCTAAGAGCAGTTTAGTTTCTAATTATTGTTTTCTCTTAAAATTGTCTTTGGGTGCATCCTTCGGCGTAAATGTTTCCATCTCTAATGACAATAATCAGATAAAAATTTTCATTATGGTTGTTGTAACGGTTGTGCCGTTTGAATGAAAGGGCAATTGCAATTACTTTCTACGCGATTTGAGTAGTTTGCTCTTCATGCAGCATGTTCGTCGTTACCAGTTTAGTGCAAATTCAAAACCTAACCAAATTCGTATGTTTATTCCAAACACTTTGTAAGAGCTAACAAAAAAGCTTGCAAGTGAATTAGATAAAAGTACCCAGCTTACTTCACAAAAACACATCAAAATTTTCTTTTGCCTAAGTTGCTAAGATATCATAGCTTATCCCCTATTCATACTCTTTTTGAATCTTGTTAAGAAACAAAAGTAATCTTTTGATGTTTTCAAGATAAATAACTCATTTGGATGATAATACTGGTAGCTCTTGTTACTAAAAAGGTTACAAAAAAAGGTCCTTCGTACGAAGGACTCCCAGAGAATTACAATTGATATATTGACGTTTGGGTGTTTACTTTTCGTTTTATGAACAGAAGCCGACAAGCCATTCATCCCGCGGCAGCCTCGCTGTGGTGTACCTGAAGCTGATGATAGTGTTTGGCCTCACTTGGGTGTTGGGCTTTGTTGCGACAGCCAGCGAGAAGCTTACAGTACTGTGGTACCCGTTTGTGATCCTCAACGGCTTCCAAGGTTAGAGATGGACTTAGTTACTACGACACAACACAACACAACACACCACAACACAACACAACACAACACAACACAACACACCACACCACACCACACCACACACCACAGCACAGCGCAGCAGACCACAAAAACGCATAACGTAACACAACATACCGCTAACGTTCATACTATCCATTATATCTTTATTGTTTTTGTTACCTGTCTTAGGTCTGTTCATTAGTTTGTCGTTTGTGGCCAAAAAGAATGTAATGAACCTGTTTCTGGCGCGATTGTATGGGGATTCTAATAGAGGTATGCACAGTACACTGGAAACAACAGGGCGTACCAGACTTAGGGGTACACAGTTGGCTGCAGATTCTGATAGAGTTGTGGAGACCACACCGACAGCAACAAGGCGTGTCAGACTTAACAACAAAGAATCGGGTAAAGATTTTGATAGAGTCGTGAAAACCACATCGACAACAACAAGGCGTACCGGACTCAACGACAAGGACTTGGCTGAAGATTCTGATAGAGTCGTGGAGACTACACCAACAACGACAAGGCGTTCCAGACTTAACGACAAACAACTGGCTGCAGATTCTGATAAAGACGCACAAAGTGAATCGGAAACAGTAAGGGGTATTAATGTTGACGAAATCAGTGAACCAAGAGAACGAACAATACAACTTACGTAAAAGAAAAAACGGTCATAATTAGCGTAAAAAACCCGAAAATGGTTGACCAAAACACAAAATGCAACTGAAGGTACTTTTTCTTTGTAAGTGAAGGTACTTTTTCATTGTGGGCGGAGGATGGGCTGGGAAAGTTTTAGTCTTGGCCCTTCCCGTGCCTTCCACAAAAGACAATATGAAACCTCCGACACTAACATACAATAGAAACATTAGACCCTAAAGACCAATAGACTTTAAGGAACAACAACAGATCCCAAGAAACAATAGAACCCAAGGAACAATATTTGTTTGGCCCGCGTACAAGACTGAGAGCTACAAGAAATTACAAAGATATCTAACTTTTCTCAATACAAAATAATTAGAGTTTTAAGATTGTTTATATGTAATTAGTTATTGATTATAACGATATCACTATTATAATTCGTTTCAGATTTTATTAATTTGCAAGCTTATCTATGTAGTTTGTGCTTTCAAATTTGATCAAAGCACTTTCGAGCTTTTACCTGCAATGCTTCAAAATATCACATAAAATTGAAAACAAAAACAAAAACTTCGGTTGAAAATACGAAAAGACCATTATTTTCATTGGCGGAATCAGGATCTGTTCAATGGATGTGTTTTTCAACATCAGTGAAGTATGCGTCACTCAACTAACAGTTTTTGAAAAACTAACGTGTTCACCCGGACACAAAATATAAGAAATGGATTCTTAAATGCATATTTTTATCCCTTAAAAGAAACCTGTTATACGTACCGTTTTAGCCTTCGATCAATTCAGGTTGCGCTAAAGTTATTGTGCAACTTGAAGTTAAATGTATTATCATAATTTTACAAGCCATTCACTGTTTTGCAAGACTCTCTAAATAATCACTTCCTCCTCAGGAGTTTTGAGCGGTGATTCGATTCTTGCAGAAAAATAATTCAGACGATCCGTGTTTCGAAGCTTAACCTGTTAGCCAAGACCCTACACGAGAAAGAGTTCGACTGTGGAAAGGAGTAGTATACACGTGGACTCTTGTTAAAAAATAAATCCGTTGAGACGCGTCGGGTATAGGCTACATTTGAAAGGCTTGCAAATTAGCTTAAAAAAGTTTTATTTAGGACATTTCGATTGCTTTTTACCTTACTACTTGTGCATGTATTCATACTTCTTGATTGTGAGAGTTTAACACTGTTATTTCACGGTTATCAGAAGTTACATAAAGGGTCAATTGATACCACGCTTATGATTGTAATCAGTTTAAGGTTTGACAGATTGACAGTTTACACAAATGGTTTATTAAATTCTAAGTGGAATAATATAGCTTCAGCACGCAAAAACGCAAATTAGACTGATTTTCTAGTTCTCAACTGTCTTCATTGGTTCCCACTTAGTTACAACATTAAATTTAAGACACTCTAAAGTGTCTACATGGACTTACTCCTCCATATTTATGTAATCTATTATCCACTGTTTAGCAATCTAGATACAGCCTTCGCTCCAGTGGTAGTGTCTCGTTAACTCCAGGGCGCTAAATGTAGAGTCACAATCTGTATACATAATCAACGCGAGACGGAAGCCTGATAACCACCGACTTTCGGAAAGGATAAAGAAGCTACTCTTACTTATCGTTCTAGTGTTTTGAAGCCTTTTAGTTATGATGCTGTTCCCATACATTATTGCTGTAGTCGAATGAAAATGCAAATGTAATGATGATAGCATATAGTAATAAAATTATAGTCTCAGGGACAGATCGTGAAATCTTGGAGACAGGAATGAAGCACCATGCGACCGCTGAAGGCGCGAGTTCCTGGGGGGGGGGGGGGGGGGGTTGGACCTGTTCCCCGAAATACATTTGATTTTGCAGATCTCCTAAATGGTATTTCTTGTAATTTGAGTAATATTATCACTTCAGGTCGCACTGCTGGAACAAATCGCTAAAACAAAACGTAGCTATAGAAGCCTCGAATGTAATAAGAGTCCTAAATGTAACACCAGAATGGCCTTAGTATATAATAAACATTAATTAACGTGTTATGACACTTAGGGCCTAACTGAGAGGCCTAAAATGTGATAAATCACGTAATAAAGGTTCTGAACGCAATATAAAAATGCATGTCCCCTGTTCGGTGCCCCCTCAGGATCTCAGGGCATTAAGGTGTTGGATCCCGCAACCCGCGCCTGGCTGGAGTCCCAGCTGCCACTGTGACGGCCCTTGTCGGACGGAATCATACGAACGACGACGACGAACGCAATATAGATTTGGTCATAAAGTAACATAATAAAGGTTTGACAATAAAGCTTTTCACTTAAACGTTAGTACTGCTGGATTTAATAGTTGCGGAATATCGTGGGGAGGGGAAGGGGGTTAAACTGGTAATTTATTGCTTCACAGTGCAAAAGAATATGATATTCAAATGACTTCTGTCGTGCACATTACATTTTCTTTCCATTAATTGGCTGTTCTTACTCCTGTGAAATACCATTTCTTGTGTAATTAGTTCTTCATTTCCTTGAAATTCTTATGATATATTCTATCTGAGCTGGGGAGGCGTGGCAGAAGGGGGAAGGCCGCAGACTATGACTCCTCTCCGTGGATATGAAATAACGGCGTGACCTACAGAAATTACAAACGAATGGCAATAAATTTAACTGACAAATGTTTGCTGCGATGGAACTCATTGCAAACCTTAGTTTACTCATAATTAGTGCCAAACTAACTTCATAATCTAACAAAGCGGTTATTCTTAGGGTCTTGGAACTCGACAAAAGACCCAAGTACCGTGAATGAACGAAAACCATTCCCCAGGGTGTACAAGCCTCTGATCAATTCAGTTCTTAAAAACTCAGCTTATGTCACAGTTTTTCATTACTCTTGTGAAGGCTGCAGTAAGCGACCAAAAATTCAGTAACGTTTCCGATGTTTTAAAACAATTTTAACAAATATTTAACCTATATGCAAAAATAAAATTATTACAGATCAGTACCAAACTCTATATATTGAAATCATTTCTACAGTACTATCGCCCGAACAGCCTATTTTACATCTAGGTCCCTTTTTCATTTAGGAACTCTTATTACAATCGAGGCCTCTCTGTTAGACCTTAATAACACGTCAATTACATAGGACCAACGCTGTATTACATTTAGGACCACACCTTGATTATATTAGGAACCTTATTACATTTAGCGGCTGGGGGGACTTTTATTACATTTGAAGCTTCTACTGCCTCCCTTCTAATGTTTCCAAATAAACTGGGACCCCATAAAATTCCCAACCCCCTCCATTTAATAATAATCGTTACGTCCTATAAAGTCCGTACTATCTACCGTCCAATGCCCCCCCCCGAGTTATTTTTCCCATTCCGATAGGTCGAATACCGTATTTACTCGATTTATTACATTTTTCGTGACCCGAGTGCGGCGTTTATTCGGGAGCGGCGTTTATTTGAAAAAGCATTTTATTTCTAACAAATGATAGCAAGTGAACGTTAGCAACGTTGATAACGGAACTGAGTATCGCAAGAATTCTGGAGATTGACAGAGTGCTTAGTGGAAGAGCCGTTGAAGTACATGTATAGTCACTTTGATCTGGAAAACATTGTTGTCAAGATTCAAGGAAAATTAACTTCCGAGGTTTGTTTTAAACTAAATTGTGTACTGTACTCCCTATTTGATGGTATTCCTCGAATAAACACCGCATCAGGGATGCGGTGTTTATTCGGGCGCGGTGTCTATCAATATTTTTGCTCTCACATGCGGCGTTTATTCGGGGGGGGGGGGGGAGGGGGGCGTTTTATCGAGACAATACGGAAACTGTGACCGTGCCACTTTCTAGAACTGGGTTCTAGTCGAACGATTAATTTCAACATGGCGGTTGTTTGCTGTTTTGTTGTTTTCTTGGTGCTCCTCCTACAGCATCCTTAGTTTATAGACTAGGCACGTGAAGTGGCCTCTGCAGGACGCTGTTGCTATATTTCAAATATGGCCGCCATTGGTATACAAGTGCTTCAGTCTGTTGTAGCGTTCCTACTTCTTATGTGGGTGGCGAAAAAGCTGTTAGTATTTGTGGTGACGACTGAACTCTACAAGGGATTGTTCGCAGCGCTCCTGAACAGGATGTCCCGAGGTTACAACAAACTCATGAACAGACAGAAGCAAACTCTGTTCTCTCAACTCCGCGAATCGCTAGAAAAAGTTGGTGGAGATATTTTGGAAATTGGAGCTGGACCAGGGGCGAACTTCCAGTATTTCCCTGAAGGAAGTTCCGTCATTGCGTTGGACCCGAATACGCACTGCAGAGACTATTTTGAAAAGAACCAGGAGAAGTTTTCGCATGTGGAGATCAAGCGGTTTGTTGTTGGTTGTGCTGAGGATATGAGCGAGTTAGAAGATCATTGTGTCGCAGCAGTTGTCTGTACACTTACGATGTGTTCTATGACGGACAAACGACAGGCACTGCGAGAGATCAAACGTGTCTTGAAACCGGTAGGTGCAAAAATAAGTGAGACTGTGGGACAAGCAATTTCGACAAAATTCAAATTTGTGCAGAGAACAGTCACACTATAGTTAAGACCTACTTACCAACAAGACAGCAAGTATAATGCCAGTGTTACAGTGTACTTTTAAAAAGCTAAGGGTCGCAGGTACTTGGTGGA
>JAOEHT020237754.1:0-10811 GCA_025448195.2 Parazoanthus atlanticus | reverse complement strand
TGTCTCTCTATCTCTCTCTCTCTCTCTCTCTCTCTCTCTCTCTCTCTCTCTCTCTCTCTCTCTCTCTAGATCTATCCATCCATCCATCCATCCATCCCTTCTAGGCCTATCTACCCAACCCCCAATAAAAACAATGATGAAGTTTGGGGCGTATCACTAAAAGATGATTTTGATTACTGGTACAAAACTAAAGTTGAGAAATGGAATAAGAAAAAGAGCATCCAATATTGCTTGCTGTTCCGAAATGGGTCGTTTTCCCCTTAAAGTTGATATTGATACTAGAATTTTTAATTATTGGGTTCATTTAAATAACGCAAGTGACAATATTGCAATAAAAAAAGCGCCCATTATGTCAAAACATTCACATAAAAGAGGAAACAAATATTTTTGTTCATATTTTCAGGATTTATTACACAAACACAAATTACAAACAACATTTCGAAATCTAAGAAATGATCAGCCTCTCAATTGGCTACTCTAAAGACGCATGATGTGGATATTTTCGGAAAAATCGAACAAGTAATAATTTTACAAAAAATTCAAAACTAATTATGAACCTGAAGTTATCTCAATTCCGTAACAAACATCTCGGTTCGAAAGGATAGCGCTAGATCAGAAGGGCCAAAGGAGGTCGTGCCCATTGTTCATGGTTCAATGTTTTTCGGCCATCGTTAAATATTCCGAAAGCTGGGGTCAGGGTTATTTTTTTTTTGAGAAAAGGGACTGGGATACATATACAATAAAAATTGAGTGGTTGGTGTGGTGGCAGTCAATATCTTGTAATTGTATTATTAATTAATAGCTTTACGAAGTTTTGTTTTGTTTCTCTCATATGCTTTGTAAACTGAGGAGAACACTATATACGTATACACTATTGCAAATATTGTGGCAATGTTTTGTAAGAAAAGTTGTGCTAATAAAGCCATACTTCACTTTTACTTGTTCTTACTTTTAGTTCTCAAACTTTCATTCAAATGTTGTAGTTGATGGAGGTTACTCGCCTTGGAGTAGCTACAGTAGATGCACAATGTCATGTGACAGGGGTACGTCCCACAGAACGCGCACGTGTACCAATCCACGGCCTCAGCACGGTGGGTTTAACTGTTCAGGTCATTCCCAAGAGACAATTACTTGTAACACACAGCAGTGTCCCATACATGGTGACTACTCTCTGTGGTCGGAATTTACTTCTTGCAGCTTATCTTGTGGCGGCGGAATCAGATTTAGAAGCAGAAATTGTACAAATCCACCTCCCCAACACGGAGGCAAAAACTGTTCAAGGCTTGGCGCCTCGCTTGAGGAACAAATGTGCAATCTTAAACCTTGCCCGGTAAACGGCGGTTATACAAGTTGGTCAAAATTTACTCTTTGTAGTGTAACTTGTGGCAACGGAACGAGAACAAGACATAGAAATTGCACGAATCCGATCCCAGAACATGGAGGGAACGGCTGTGAAAATTTGGGTTTAGCAAGAGAAATTAGACATTGCTACGAAAGGGACTGTCCTATTGATGGCAACTATAGCGACTGGAGTGCGTTTAGCCATTGCAGTGTTTCCTGTGGGGGTGGGACACAGTTGCGGAAAAGACTGTGTAATAACCCAGCACCCTACGCAGGCGGGAGGAATTGCTCTCATTATGAAGCCGCAGTAAACACAAGGGAATGTAACAGGCAAGGCTGTCCAAGAAATGGAAATTACACCGAATGGTCCGAGTTCAGCTGGCCTTGTAGCCGAACGTGTGGAAGAGGTGTGCAGACCAGGACACGTAATTGTACACACCCTCCTCCTGAACTCGGAGGAGAGAACTGCACCCGCCTTGGACCCGCAGAGCAAAACCGGTAAACAAAGTAGAAACAAAAAACTTACTAATTAGCATAGTCAACTATTTTGAGTTAGTCGGCGGATGTTTACATCTATAACTATTTTTTGTCCGTTTTATTGGCATATGAAGTATTCTCGAAACGTTTTAAACTACAAGGGCGATTTTTTGACATCATGCCGAACATATAACCATAATGATTTTCGCAATTTCAACAAGATCCAGTAGCTATGTATTTTACGTTACAATTGTTTATTACAAGAAAAACTGGTTGTTTCTGCATAAAATATTGCGTTGATCGACCTAGTTTCTCTAGAGGTCCCTACAATGTACAGAATCAGTACTCAGTCTTTAGGGGTTACTTTAAGCCTTGGCCAAAGTCAATAGAAGATAGTAACTCGCATTCAACTTGCTCTTGATTTGGCTACCGACTTTTAAGGCCTTGTACTGACGTGCATGATGTCTGTGGTAAGTTGCGTTGATTTTTAAACGAGCTCGAGTTTTGACGCAAGTCAACTCAGTTTCTCTAATTTGTGTTGACTAGTAAACAAACAAACAAATAAATGAACATATAAACAAACAAACAACAAACTAGCAAGTCCATAATTTTGGCCACACATCGCAAGTCCTAGCAAGTTTAAACCCTAGTTTGAAGGAAAACACTAGTGTTGACCTGCATCGACTTGCAAGTCCGCTTGAACAAAATTCTACTTCGTTTAATATTTCCCAACAGGTCTTGTAACACCCAGCCGTGCCCCGTTAATGGCAAGTACAGCGATTGGTCGGAATGGGACGTGTGCTCGGTCACGTGTGGTAGAGGATGGACACGCAGAACAAGGAAGTGCAACAACCCGCCCCCACAGCATGGGGGCATCGACTGCGCCAAACTGGGACTAGAGGTGGAGAACAAGAGATGTAACCTCACCAAGTGTAAAGGTCTGGTATTGTTTCGATTTTGAGTCTTATTTTGAGGCCTTTTAACTTGCTGTATTATACAATCTATCCAATGAACATGTTAAAAACAGACAGGTAAAAAGCGGGTTCAACAACATCCTCGACAGTAATGACCTTGTCCCGATCAGTGCATGAACAACTGGTGTCTAATATGCGTTGGTCTTTCGCTTTTAGCTTAGTAGTTTCTCTCTCTTACTATTATATCAAAGTTTTTTGACAATTTTGAAACCATCCTCAACAAGAAAAAAGAAGCAGTTTTAGACCTTAAACAAAACCTTTGTTTTCACCACTTGCTGGAATAGAACTTAAGTTTCATCGCAAACGCAGAAGGATTCGTGAAAATTGGGTTAAAAATGGAAGGGAGGAGAGATAAGTATTTTTTCTCCTTTCCTGCGTCAATTTCCTTCGCCCTTGCCAAACGTCCTGATGAACTAGGACAGGTGGGTACGGGTTGGGGATATGTAATCAAGAGCACTCAGCTAGAATGGAAGCATGATCACAGGCGAGTACTCACAAGTAGTGCATGATGGCCTGACACACTTATTTCAGTGGGTATAGGTCGGGGATAAGTAATCATGAGCACACAGCTAGGACAGAAGCGTGATCACACCAGGCCCCGCAGAAATATAAAAAGTTTTTAGGAATGGGGGAGGGGGAGGGGAAAGGGGGAACAAAATCGCCCCAATTTTTCTCCGAGCGCCTGGAAGAGGTTATCACAGACAAGTACTCACCAGTACTGCATAAACACTTGACCCTCATTTCAGTGCTTCACCGAGAATGTTTCTGTTCTTCAGACATTACAATCGGTATCCTGTTGGCCCTCCGTGGTGTCGACTGGCACAAAAACATGTACGACACGAGCAGCATGGAGTACCGAGACCTAGTAAATAGAATCACAGACAACGTAAGTTCAGGATTTTTAAGTGGTGCGGTGGCACCGACTTCCAGCATTCCTTAAATGCCATGTTAAAAAATCTTAAATATTTGTTTTAGATTTTATAAACTCCTATCAAAAAATGTGGCTTAAATCCCAATTTTCGTCCTGTTTTGTGCTATTAAATTGTAAGCGATTCTTGTTCATGATAAAACACGTGTTGTTGCAATTCTTTGTTGTTTAGTTTTCTGTTTGTTTTGCTACACGGAGTTTGAAAAGGCAATTTTGTGGTCAAATTTTGGATATTTTGACAGCTTGCTTGTCAGTGATGTCAACACAAAGGTGTGTCAACATGTTGTAAACGGAAATTTGATCCAATCTCTTGATCCATTCCATAAAAGAATTTTAACCTATCGGTATCATTAACTGTGATATGTTCTGATAGTTTAGTCTTGAAATTTAACAATTGAAAACAAACAGGAACTAAGTGATATCTATTCACGCAATGAGTAACGTTTTGTTACAACCACGCGGATAATGCGAGTTGAACTACCATGTTACACAACGTATAAAAGAATTAGATAGTTTTATTGTGATGCTTTTTGACAGGTTAGGCTTTAAATTTCACAATGTTGTCTTAGTATCTCAGTCTTTAGATTAGCTATGTTTTTAATTCCTATTGTTTCGGTCAGGGGAAATTCCTTTTTTTACTTTGTTAAACAGTATGCGATTGCACCACAGCTCAAGTTACAAAGTACAACCAGACGGGTTGTGTAAAACTATAATGAAAATGAAGCGGTGTTAGATGTTTCTCTACACAAAACTAAATCAAATGAAATTATAGCCGGTGCAGTATTTAACTCTCGAAACAAGTTACGTAAGACGGGTACACGTTACTCTAGAGTTTCGAGACGTTATGACAGAATAATGCATATGAAAAATAGAAAGTCAAATTAAAATGACTGCTGTTTCTCGGTATCACGAGTTTCCGCCAATCACGGACGAAACAAATAGGAATACAGACTGAAACAGAAAGAAACGACGTGACATGACCAAACGGAAGTGTAAAATCGATATACAAAGACCTAACTCAACTTGCAAACTAATAGTCTACGACAATTGAGAGCAGATATATGGTAGGGCCTATGCACCGCTTACCACGCCTTCAGGTGTCACTTTTGTATAACAAAAAGCATTTTTCCAGTTTGCTTGAATCTTACCAGGCAGTTTTCTTCAGCTGGTTTAATTGGACAAAATAGCTTACTCATCTTAAAACATATATTGAAGACAGTCCACAACCACAAGAACTGCTAACCGTGCTACTGTTCTTTTTAGAACTCTAAAGTAGTTCCACTGAGTGCTACAAAATGCAACATTTATAAATGATTTGTTGGCGACTGAGAATAGCGCTAGCATAGGGCCGAAAATATCTAAAGTATTATTGACGACAATTTACTTTATGCCACAGATTCGAAATATTTACGACGAAGACTCTGCGTTGAGCGAGATAAACTATGAGACATGTGATTATTACCTTGTTGGCGGCACGCGGAAAACGTGAGTACTGTCAGGATCAATAATGGTGCACCCATTAAACCATGAATTGGTAGGAAAAACCCGCTTGGAATAACAATTTTGCCACACCCTCAATTTGTAGCGGTGGATTTTGCTCAGTTTGGCTTCATTTTGGTATGTTGTTTTAAAGAAAACTGAACCCTTTTATGAGGATAAATCACAAAAACGTCCTAAATTGTTTTAAAGTAATTCAAATCAAAAACTCAGACATGAATTGGCTCCCCGTTTTGGAATGATGGCCTCAAAAACAATATCCCGTTGTGTGGCTGTACATGAACGTCAAGAGAATATATGGTAGCATACGTTAGTTTCAATGACAATCAGATATAGTGTATATTTTTCCAGCCTCTCAAAACTCACTCCTATAGGCGGATGTCAGTATGACGTCACCGTTGACATTTTGCCTCATTAGCATAAAATCACAGCATGAATCCAACTTCAAGACTCAAACAAATAGTGTCCTCAAATAGAAAAGGCATAACGCAGTTAGCACTTACCAAAATTTGATCGAGAGATGTTGAATACTAGTACTTTTTGGGTAGTTGATTGTATCTTTGAAAAAGTCGCCGGACCCCTGTCAGTGCTTCGTTTTAGGGGTATTTAAAGCTTAAGCTACACGGAACGGAGAGAAATTGAAACAAACGTTGAAGTCATTGAGGATCTAACTGTGACTTCGTGCTCTGAAGGAATTTGCTAGGCTTTTGTGGCCTCAGGCGTGGAATTCCATTGGCGAATCTTTAAAAGTAGCCTCACCGTTCACTCTTTAACGGTAATCTGAAGTCATATTTGATCAGTCTCTATTTAATGCCCTCCTTGACTTATATTTCTTTTTTCCAACGTATTTATACTTCTCTTTTTCCTTTTGTACCGCATGTCATTATTTAGGTTGTATTGTTTAACCTTGTTCTCTGAATTTGTTCACCAAACAAATCCTGACCTCCAGTGTAAACTTTTCATATTTAGTGATAATTTTACTTTCCTTTGGAATTATGCCTGCAAACAGTAAAATTTTGGAGGTGAAAAGAAAAACTTGTTGTTGTACCAGTTACCCCTTCAGCAACAGAAAACGGATGCAGTCACTTCACTATAGTTGCCAGGACCACGGGACGTAACGGGCAGGTTGAAAAAACAACCACCTTAATCCAAACAGACAGATTGATGAAGATACTAACAGATACAGGCAGACAGACAATTTCAATCACATATTTTAAAAACACACCAAATTTAACAGACACAGATACACAATGACACAACTTCTAGCAGACATGGCCTGCCAAAGATGGAAGGGCAGGCAGACAGATGGCCAGGTAGACAGAAGCAGAAGATTATCAGGAATATTGCACAACTTATCCCGGTTCCTACTGGCTTTCTGGAAACTTACTTGCTCATGATGCATCCAGCTTCAAAGCCTGCGACTTACAAACATAAAACCTAGTTCGCATACTACAGTTTATTGAAAAATAAACGACTCTTTATTTGGAGAAACTGAATCTGGGAGCGCTTAGGCCCTGAAGAGGAAGGTTTTCTAACTTAGTGTAAGTGTGTTTAGTACTTTTTGAAAATAATATACGATAAAGGGTAAAGCTTTGAGACTAATTCTTTCTTTTTTACATCAACAGCCAGTGTCAAGTTACTCTCCGTTTCTTGGATGCAAAGTACCAAGGGATAATCAAATTACAAAAGGTTCTTGACAACAACTTGTTTCAAGATGGAATGCCAGTAGCAGCGCAACTTTACAGTAGCATTGACGGTAAGACACTGCTTTCGTACATGTATCTGGCCTTCTTTCACTGGAGATATTTGTTGGTTTCACACGGTCTACACTGGATAGGGAATCCGGAAATATCAAAACGAATGTCGTCAAAAACTGTCCTCCCATATATTGGGGCCTACACATTCTACATTGCAAATTTTAACAAATAGCACAAACAATCTAAGGTAAGTTTGTAGAATGAGGCAGGGTCGGTTTCTTCTTTTTCGACTTGTAATGTTCTTTTTTGTCGTAAACAAGTTAAACAATTGTTAAATCTTTCTTGCTTGCTACACGTTCGGGTGTTCACTCTACATCAGTTTTAACTAAGAAGTTTGTAATGTGTTTTTCTGTCGTAATTAAGTTAAAAAATCGTTAGATATTTCTTGCTTGCTACACTTACGGGTGTATTTTCACTCTACATCACTTTTAACTAAGACGTTTGATAAGAAAACTCCAACAGAAAAACTAGAGGTGAGAAAATGAGCAGTTTATCGGGTGACTCTGTGATGTGTGCTTAAAAAGGTTAGTATATCTGTGTAAATGAAATGGGTGGGTGATCGATTCAATGATATGTGTACATGGATAAGTGATTGAGTGGATGATCGATTCAATGATATGTGTACATGGATAAGTGATTGAGTGGGTGATCGATTCAATGATATGTGTACATGGATAAGTGATTGAGTGGGTGATCGGTTGGTTGGGACGAAGAATACCGGTGTCCGCGTAGGCATTTTCCATTATGTGTTTTGTTGATGCATGCACATATCAGTGTGTTCGAGGAGTGTGTGACTGTTGAACGAAATTTGATATGTTTTCTTGAAACACCATAAACACTAAGCTTACGTCTAAAGTATTTCGTAAGTTAAAAATTATGTTAATTTCTAGTTCTATTTTATATGGCTACAAAATATTGATGTTTTGTAAATAAGGTTCTTGTATAATATTAACCTCCCGGTATGTAATTATTCCACCAACGATATCAGTTAGCATCATCAGTCATTTATGTTCGTTCACTTTTATCTCCCTTCTATTAGCTACTTTTCTCTACTATCAGTTTGGGTTGCCTGTAGAGGAGTCCATTGTACAGTTTAGTAAATTCAATAAACCATAAATGCCAGCTGATAAGCCTTGGGCTAATACAAGTTCATAAGGGGTTTGGGAATGACTTACAGACAAGGGGCTTATATTGGGCAGGGGGCTTTATAAGTGATATTAAAAAACCTGTTTCAGAAAAAGCAGATAAGAACGGACTGATTTAAGACCCGGTTACAGGACTATCTACCTGCTAACAAAAGTAATACTTTAAGGGCCCCCCGATATAAGTCCCCCTCCAAAAATTGGAAGAAATTATCGATTTATTGTAACGTTTAATAGCCTAAAGACCCTTAGTAAATGGGAAACGTATTTCAATAAGTCTGTATGTTAGGAGCATATAACCGGGGGTTTTTAACTGGGATTTGACGGTCTTCCGTTTGATCGCGCAGTTGAAGTTGCAAGACCTGTACGAGACGTCCGCGTGCTGACCACAGGATCACGCAGCCTTCGCGTACAGTGGAAGAAGTTGGCAGAAAAATCAACGACAAGAAGCATCACGGGATATAAGGTCACTTATTTTGACCCTCAAGATCGTATGTGGGAAAAGATTGTTGACGGTTACGAAAAGACTCACACGGAGCTGAGAGAGCTCAACATTTGGACAAGGTACTGCGTTCATATTAGCACGATGAACGAAAGAGGGGATGGAATAGCTTCTTGGAAAGTTTGCAACAAAACGGCTGCGGATGGTGAGTGTAATTTATTTTGAGTGTCAACACATGCAATCATTTCAAAACACCATGTCAATGTCATGTAGTGTTACAGGTTTTCATCGACTGGCCCAAAAGTTAATTTAGTTTTGTTTAACACTGAAAGTTCTGTTGTTGCGGAAGGACGTAGAAATCTCACCTTTGTCATCCATTTCAGTTCCCGATGGTTCCCCTTCCAACGTCACGGTCAAGGCCATCAGCCCAACAAGTTTACTGGTGTCGTGGCGTCCAATCGCTCAGAAATATGTACATGGGGAACTGCGTGGCTACCACGTAGAGTACCGACGGGCAGGAAGCAACGAGACATGGTCACGCAATCTCACCAGCCCCTCACGCATTAGCATACTTCTTCCTGGACTTCAGAAGTATACAACATACCTTATCAGTGTCGCAGCCTTTAATCAGATGGGGTTTGGAATTCTGAGTGAAGAAGTACGAGGTCAGACAAGAGAAGATGGTATGTAGTGACTGCTATGAAAATGAGATTTGGGAGAAATATTATGTGTTTATGATAGCAGCCAGATTTCAAGCAAAAACACTGACGTTGTGTCAGTGTCGCTCTGAGAAAGAATAAAATTTCATTTGAAAAGGAAAACCTTTTATGGCATACACGCACAAGCGTGCAGCTGAATTTAGTTTGAGTTTCAAATGTCGTTTGTTTGTTCTTGCTACCTATCTAGTTCCTACTTGCAGTTTCCAATCGGTCCTCTCTGTTATGTTTAAAATATTCCAGTACCAAGCAAAGCACCCAGGATATCCCTATTATGCAACACAAGTTCCACTAGCATTTATCTGAGCTGGGAGCATATTCCCGAACAGTTCATCAATGGACGTCTGTTGGGATACCGGATATTATACCATTTAGCGGACGCCACTAACTGCTCGGGGTGGGACAACGACACAGTAGGAGCGTTTGAGAACAGCACAGAAATAACAGGCCTGAGAAAGTTCACCAAATACGCCGTGCAAATTGCCGGTTTTACCAAGGTGGGGGACGGAGTCCCGAGCAAGTGCAAGTTCGTGAAGACAGACCAGGATGGTAAGGCCAAATATAGCAGTTTGATGTTAAGATTTACCGATCATTACATTTCTAGAAATATTTATAAATAGTTGAAAAACTCGTACCAACCAAATACTCTTACAGAAGAGGTAAGACAAAAATTGCAAGTATTTACGGCCATCTCTCTGGGCCCAGTTGTTCGAAAGTGGGTTAAATTTATTCCATGGTGTGATGAAACTTCCAATCAAATTTCTTATCTAGGAAAATGACGTCCGGTCGTTAGAACACTCCGGGAAACCCTGTTACATAAACCCCAAATGACAGCCTAAATCAGTTTCCAACAAGCAAACCCAATTGTGGGTTAAAATTTAACTCTGGGCTAGCGTGAATTATACCCCACTGTCGAACAACTGGGCCCAGGCAATCCTGACTTAATAAAATTGTTATTATATTTCTGATATTCTGGTACGCGCTTAGTTTTTCTCAGTCGTTTTTGCAACTATAAAATTACGAAAACTATTTATCCCAAAATTGCATTCAAAGGTTTCTAATTAGAAGTACAATTTAAACTTACTTTAGTCTCAGCCTCTTGGTAGCCGAGCGTCTAGTTGTACTTGCTTGTCGATGCTCAAGTACTTCGTTCGGTTTTCACGAGTAAAATTCTTGTATTCGCAGCTGGTTGTTACATAATTCAGTGTTGAGTTTGTGTCTTTAAGTTCTTTAATTGGTCGCACCGTTAGTGTCCATGAATTCCGAAACAATATTCTGTTTCCCTTTGTCCCGCAATTCTGCAATATTTCTGATAATTCAAAATGGCCGGTCTGTGAAGCTCACACCAGTCTCTACGCACGCAACGTCAGCTGTGTTTTGATTGGTCAGTACTTCTCTGGTACTTACTTTTCAAACTGCTGCACTGGTTCACGGGGAACCCACATGTTATTTTCAATGTATGCCTACTGGGGTTTTTAACTTGCAGAAAATATCCAGAAATAGCGAGTTCTAGGAGGATTTCTGGCCATTTATTGTT
>JAOEHT020237665.1:0-10811 GCA_025448195.2 Parazoanthus atlanticus | reverse complement strand
AACGCTTGCGTTGACTCCCAATCAAATCACGCCATTTCGGTCACGTGCAAGCCTAATATTTCACGATATTGGACACTCGATATTAGGCATGCACGTGACCGAAATCGCGTAACTTGATTGGATATCAAAGCACTGAAATGGCTTCTATCAGGCAATCTTTCACTCACTGCGCGTCTTTCAAATCCTCATTCAAACCCGGGCTTTCTGTGAAAATCGAGTAGAAAGTTTTACCGAAAGTTATATTCGCAACAGCCATGGTAACACCATCAAAGAAACTTCTGTTCGAAATAATAAAGTATTTGTTGGATTCAGCCTTGTCCAATGTGACAAAATATTTAAGTCTCTACATACAATATAGCTGTCTCGACTTAAATATTTTGTCACACTGGACGCGGCTGAATCCAATAAGTTTATAATATAACAAATATTTACTTTATTTTTCCGATAAAATGTAGAAACGATATGCGGACGCTTATACTGTGAAGTTCACGTTTATACTGAGAAGTTACTGTGTTTTAATAACTCATGGACTCGCCAGTAGTTGCTGTTTTGTATATTTTATTCATGTTTAGAATTTTCCTTGCATGAGGAAGGTCGTGGTATATAGTCAACCATACATGTACGTAGGGACGACATTAAAAAACACTCGTCTCTTTATATGACCATACCTGGTTACAGTTTTACCGTTTTTAGTAACTGTAATGAAATATTTTAATTACGAAAATCTTCAGACGGAAAAACTTTCAGACAAAAAAAAACGTTCTAAATTTTTCTGTCCGAACGATAGTGTAGTCCGAATATTTTACCGTCCGACTATTTCTGATTAGACATATTTTGTAGGTGATACAATTTCAAGCATTTTGCAACAATCAAGTTTGTAAAACAGTCGCCGCTGTCACGCCAGTGGACAGAAGAACACGTTTTCAAAGACATACACTCGGTTTATATTGATGATAATATAATAATAATAATAATAATATTATTATTATTATTAAAAATAATAATAATAATAATAATAATAGTAACAATTTAGTTCTGTTTTTCCTCTGAATATGTCCTGTAATTTGTTGTTTTAAATTGAACTGTCTAAACGACAATGTGTTCAGTGTTTTCTTGCTATATTCTATAGGAGTAAAACGTCCAAAATTATCAGGCAAGAAAACGTCCGAAATGTGTCAAAAGACGTCCGAAGTTTGTCGTCCGAAGTTTTTCCGTCCGAAAAGTTTCGTAATTAAAGTAGTGCAATTGATTCAACCTACTCGACGGTTTGCAATCACACACGCAATATACACCTGTCAACTGAAAATCCGCCCGTCGACATCATTCTCAAAACTGATTCCGTATAACCTTGTAAAAAATGCACCGACAGATGGGTGTACTTGTATATCCTTACGCATATCGGTTGTTATTTAGTTGAATATCATCAAACGGTTTTTTACTGAACAATGGAAAGATGTATAATTGTGTCATGAATGTGTGTGAAAAGCCCCCTTGTAGTATACTGTACCAAGGCATGAGTTAATTCTTACGAGACGTGTCACGTCAACGGGGTCTTCCTCGATAGCCTTCCAGCCTACCTCTCCAACAATCTTGAGATGATTCAGAAGCGTGCTGTGCGCATCATTATTCTCATACACACCATACAGAGATGCATTGTCACAAATGGGTGAAGTTATTTGCAATTCCTTATGCTTGTGCTTATGCTAATCTCACAAGTGTGAACCAATCTTTACTGGACGTTTTCTGTGACAGGTCCGGCTCTGGTGTGTCAAGTTACCAGCCAGGCCCGAGCTACAGTTACCAAGGTTACCGGCCTCTAACCACGCCCTTCTCATCCTCACCCCCTCGTGGTTCAATTGGTGGCTTTGGACACATGCCTCATCTGCAGTTCTCACAAGCAGAGGAGGTGAGACTGATGAATTCTGATCGGTAGTTCCTGCTTAGCAACAGAAAAACCTGGGAATTCGTGGAATTTCACTTTTTTTCAAAATCCAGGCCTTGAAACCCTGAAATACTAAAATTGGTCAGGGAAACTTACGGAAAATCATGAATGGTTGATCTCTTGTGTAAGTTGAGTAAAATTATATCGTAAAATAGTGCGTATTTTAGCGGGGCAATAAATTTGAATCAATCACAAGCTTTCACCTCCGGGGGTTGAAGAACGGAAGTTCCAAGATTTGGTGCCGATTGGATATCAACTCGGCCTGACACTTTCCCACCCTTCGATCGGGCAATGAAATAATGCAAAGGGGGGATTTAGCGAGAAGTCAAAGAAGTAATCAGCATCAGGGCAATATACTGGTATAATTATATAGCAAGTCTTTCAACCGTTGTTTTTATAAAAACTTGCATGACTATGTAAGTGTACGGTAGGGACCGAGTCTGGGTTTGCCCTGCATGTTTTTTAAATTATTTTTTTTTAATTTCTCAGCGCAAGTACATGCTTTAAAAATGTTCATACACTATCTTGCATGCGAACTGTCATATTTTTGTTTTTGACGCACGTACCAGCTTTTCGAACTGTAGTTGTCGATTTTATTTGTTTCAGATAGTTGCTTTGAATAAGAGATACTTATGTGTACTGACGGACTTTCCAAATGTTGTACAAATTGTA
Source organism: Parazoanthus atlanticus (assembly GCA_025448195.2). Classification (NCBI taxonomy): domain Eukaryota; kingdom Metazoa; phylum Cnidaria; class Anthozoa; order Zoantharia; family Parazoanthidae; genus Parazoanthus; species Parazoanthus atlanticus. The sequence continues at coordinate 8,197 of JAOEHT020237665.1, read as the reverse complement.
GTGAACAAGTGACATTGAAGTATACTCAGCTCCAATCTAATTACCAAACATACGTACGGCCCGAGTTAGGCCACATGTAGCCTCCTGTCTTTCTTAAAATTCCGAAATGAAGCCCCCCTCCGGGGGGGTGTACCCGGAAATGTGGCATTTGCATTTGAAAATATTATTCAAGTGCTGTGCCTGCTCCTTAAAATAATAATAGTAATAAAGTGCTGTTGTTTAGCTGCCCAATAAAAAATAAACATTTCTTTGACAAGATTGTTACACGTCAAGAGCACTATTAAAATAGAATGAAAAATGGTTGAACTGACGGAATTACTATGCGAAAATTCTTCCTGACATTAAAATCGCTTAATGTTATCCTATGTTTGTTTGGACCTAACGGTAGTTTACTCTATTAACTGATGTTTCATTAGGAAGCCCTTTCATTAACATGATTTTCAAAGGGTTCCTAAAAACGTAACTACATTGGACAAAAAATACGATAAACATGGCTTTCAAGTTACAAGACCTAAAACAAAATTACATAACAAAACAGGTATACAAGTAGACGAATAAGTATATACATGAATATGGGTTTTGATCAACAATGGTTGATACGGTATGTTTTTTGCCAAACCTTACGGCGAAAAACATACCATATCAACCCCTGTTGATCAAAACCCATATTCAGCTTACTCGCCAACGCAGAAAAAACAGTTTTTTTTTCAAAACTAAGTCTTCCAGTGTTGTAACAGTTAGATAGTTAGACATACAGTTAGGCAGTTAAACGATTAATTTTTAAATTTTTCGATTATATTGTAACAATATTATGAAACACACGGCCACATCAGCTGTACAGCTGCCGTCCGTCTTTTTTACCGTGTATAAATAAAGAATATTATTATTATTATTATTACTATTATTATTATTATTATAATTATAATTATAATTATATGGCTTTGCATGTGATGTCATGCTTTGTCACGTAAAGTATTGTGGGCCGTAAATGAGGTGTGCTGTGGGGCTAACGAGGTACAGGGAGTTCGGTGGCGTGAAGCCCGGGATGGTGTGACATGTAACGTAATCGTGGCGTGACACAGGGTGAGTGTTACGACATGTACAGCGATTTGGTTCATAGATAGATTAACCAATGTTACACAAAATACGCTATTGAAATAGAACGCAAGGCAAACAAAGAATAAAGAACTTGAGTAGAATAGTCCCTTCTCTATTCTCTTCTAATTGAGTAATTGTTATTCGGTGTATTCTTAGTAATGGTTTGTTCACCGTCAGTTAACATCATCATCATCATCATCATCATTATTATTATTATTATTAATACTATTAACACTATGAACATTATCAATATTATCACTATTAGAATATATCGTTACATTACAATACTATTACCTACAGTAATGTCGTAGCTTTATTATCTTTCTCAGCAATAATAGCATTTATTATTTTATTTTTACTTTTAAACACAGGACCAAGGAAAACGCAAGAGGCTACTTATGGTTTATATTTAGGGTTTTAAGACTCAAGATAAGCGTCCTGCATTTCCTATATATTTCCCTACATTTTCAAGCACGCGAATTTATCTTTGGTATTGAAAAATGGCTAAATATTTATTTGTTGTTTCATTTAAAATATAGTATCAGTTTACTTCGTATCAAATATTTATTTCATATCAATGTTATATTATTTATTTATTTATTTAAGAACGCCCAATTGACCAAAACGGTTTATCGTCATTTTAACTATATTAACCACGTTTATCATTTTATAACGATGTTAATCATGTTTAAGTTTACCTTCATTTACAAATTCACTTGATGAAGTTGTTTTGATGACTTCACACGAGATGACCTGTATAACAGTTATTACCGAGTCGGTGTTTAAGTTTGTGAAAACGTCGGCAGAAGAACGTCTTCTCAAAGTTAAACTGTCACGGCCCCCGTGGGACGGAGTGCTGAACACCCCCAAAAATGAGGCCTCGTAACAAGTTGAGCCTTCATGCTTCTGTATCTGTGTTTTGTTCATGAAGTCGTGTTTATCTTGACAGACACAAGACATTAAGTGTTCACAGTTTATACAAGGTATTAGTTCCGCAAGCTTAGGTTCCACGATACACGCTTTAACAATTACATGTTCACAGCCAAATAGTTGCACATACGCTGAAAGCTTTGAGGCGGGTCTTAAATCTGAAACAGAGCGAGTCGAGAGGTTAATAAAACAAAAAGTAATCTGAAGCAGAAGAAAGGAGATGTTAACTATCCAATAGTTAAAGCAGGTCTTCACTGGAGAAACAGGCACACAGATCAGAACTACGAAAACAAAGCTGGTGAGAACATGCAAGATCGATATAAGTAAACACACGCTTGTGGGCCATTTTCAACTAAAGTGTCAAATGGCTGTCGTCTAAACGCCTTACTTGAGGTATACCTTCTTGTTGCACTTGTTAGACCGCAGTTTTTTAGTATTATAGGTTTACGGATTTTTTGACAAGAAGTTAGGAGCGGAGGAGGGAATAAAAATAAAAATAAAATCCATTTTCAATTTTCACAATCATTCCAGTGTTTCTTTTCTGCACTTATAGTCAAAATAATGAAGTCTGTTATCTCCTTAACTGGGAAATCTGTTTTTAGCATGGAAAGTCACTAGGTAGGAATGAGGATTAATATGATAAACCCTAATTCATCTGAAACAAAACATATAATTAAAAATAGAAAATAAAGAAAATAAATGGCAAATAATTTTTTTTTCCAAAATCGGGAAATTCAGGTGAGGAGGATCCGTAAACCGACCTAAAGATTAAAAAACTGTGGCCCTGAATGTAAGATACGTCACCACATTTCATTATAATTCAACTAAAACGATAGCAACTAATAGGAGCGTATTGAGGGGACCGTCAGTACACTTACAATAATAAATATTATTGTGAACGTCCAACTCTGTGTGTGTGTCAGAATACTGAAAAAAGGTTTAAAATGTAACTTACGTTACCTGTAGCATACGCGCCAAAATAGTAGGAAACGAAGATATTTCGGAGCGAACTGAAGATATTGCAACAATAATTTGGCAAAATACACTTTATATCATGCTCTACCATTTACAGTAACTCCTAACAAAACAGAGCTACTTCATTTTTAACATTCTGAGACCTCAATTTAGTACTATAGCTGAGACTGACCATTGTACGCCAATATGCACGTACATGTACAGTCTCTTGTGTCTGTGCCTCGTGTTTGGTAAAAATTTGCAGAAATATAACACAAAAAGAACGCTTCTGTTCGTTTTTCTCATGCCTAATTTTGTGCTTACTTTCGCTATTATCCTCACTGGAGTTCGTGTGCATTTTATGCTTAATTCAGTAGTGAAAACTAAACTAAATATTTAACAGAAGCAGAGCTTTTCAAGGTATTTTACATGTGGTTAAATTTATTTACAACATCAATTCATAAAGATATTGAATTCGTGTTAAAACGTTTGTGGTGCATGGTACATTTGACTGCTTTAAATGTCATTAACAAACTTTAATAACGAATACTGTTTCTTGGTATGAAAAAAGTTTTTCAGAATAGATTACTGAAACTTTTTATTATCATCACTGAAATGTATTCATTTACTGATTTATTTTATTGCCTATGGGTTTAAAGGTTTAAAATTTGATACTTATATTAAATTTATTGCAAAAGTTTTAAGGTTGACTTCATTCTGTTTAACAACAAACTTAATCAATTTTTGGAATGTTTAATTAATTATTCTAATGGATTATTATTATTTAGTATATTTACATCATAAATCCTACGATACTGATACATTGACACTAACCTCTAAAAGAAGACGCCCTCTGAAGATGATGTGAAGATAAAGGTCTCCTCTTGGGTTCTACGAGAAAAAAAAGATTGAACACTTTTTAACCAAGGTCGTGCCAAAATTACAATCATTCGAAGGTTTCGTGTTTTATTTTAATGGTAATTCCAAAAAAATGAATTTTGGAAAAATGACAACCAAACACTTCTACTCTTCAAGGCAAGTGAAAATGAAAGGTCATACTATGGGTTTGTAACATTTGATTTAAAAGTTCTAGGATAATCGCTTTCGCGATTTCTTTTCCGCGGCTCGACGAAAATGCAAGAGGAAAAATAGGGACTACCCCCATGGCTTTTGCAAGTCATTTTTAGTAGGTCAGCGGTCGGTTAAAAAAGTATGTATATTACAGCATGCCCGAGTCAGGATATCTTGGTGGGTTACAAAAGCATTTCAACTTGATGTTCGAACTTATTATCTACATTTGTACGTCCTACTGTTTAACGTCGAACTATAAGACATCAAGGCGGGTCGGTGTGGGTCAGCTATTATTGGTTGGCAGCTACCCCCTCCCCTCCCCCCACAGCATAAAAACAGCACTTGGGGTATATCTTGACCATGACTGACCTGAATTGCCTTCTTCCACGTTTTTCTCGCCAAGTATGAGTGCCTTAGCCTAGATAAGAAACGAACATGTGATCATTACTAAAGCCTACTTTTCACTAGCGAACAATGAGCAACCGAATAAACACGTACAATCGCAAGAGCTCTTATTTTACCGTAAAAACAATTTTGACACAAGAGCAAGGATGACGATTAAACTTTTCCTTTCTATTGCGCTTGCTTCAGAATTTTTCTCTTGAAAACAGAACATGAAGCAAGCGCAAGGAATGTTTTAGGGTATAGTTTTTGATCAACCAATCAAAGCACTCGTTCAAGGCTCCTTTTTAGGGTATAGGTTTAGATCAACCAATCAAAGCACTCGTTCAAGGCTCCTTTTTAGGGTATAGTTTTTGATCAACCAATCAAAGCACTCGTTCAAGGTTCCTTTCGGGTCTTACCAACATGTCGGAAAAACGCCAACCAAGCTCACAAGCTTGCAAAAGGCAAGAAAAAATACAGAAGACAAAGGTTTTATCATACCAGGTTTGCTATTCTTGCTTTTCTTCGTCAACTACGAAAGGTCAATTGCGTAATTTTTTGGTCGAAAGAAGTTACACACTTCGTACTTTTGCTGTAAAAATTGGATTTCGAGACGCCATCTTGGAAATTTGGCCAGCATTTGTCTCTTGCTACTTCGCACGCATGCGTAGTCGTTATTCCGACACGTCGGTCGTACCTGCATGAGCAGACATGTTTTAAGAAGCAGAAACAAGTTTTGAAGGTCTCGTAATCTTGTACTTGTTTCATGGTTCGTTTTCACGGACGCAAGGAGCTTCCGCTTGCGCTTGTTTCTACATTTGCTCGCGCTTCGCCAGTGAAAACCAGGAATTACGGTACTCACAGTGACAGTGTAGCAAAACAACCTTGACACAAACTGACGGAGACATATCTTGCTGACACAAGCAAGGCAGACGGAGAGAGAAGCAGAAAAACGGAGACTTGAAGACAAACAGACTGGCAGAATAACAGACATGTAGTTAGACAGCAGACAGCTAGGCAGGATAGACAGACGGACAAGTCGACATACAAACAAACAAACACAATCAAAAGCACAACACACACAAACAAACAAACAAAAGGACACACAGACTGACTAGCAGACATTCTGTGCCCTAACCTTTATTGGATTAAGAAAAGGCAAAACTCATCACTGACAGTAAGTTTGCCCACAGTTAAAAGGATTAAACCCGACTACAAGTTATAAGTAGACCTACTGTACAACTCACCCTCATCGGAACCCGTGCTGCAAGACTTTCCACAATCAGCCGTTTGAGTTCCAACATCCACCTTCGCTTCTGCTCCATATTACGGGCCTATCAAGCAATTATCCTACTTGCTTCAGTGTTTTAAAATTACAAGATAATAACAGTATGCAACATAGTGAGGATATTACACGGGGGCCTGAAGATATGAACTTGTATTCTCGAGTGGTAAAATCAATATCTTATGAACGAGCGCAGCAAGTAAAATAGTTTGTATATGAGGAAAAAATCATATCTTCAACCCGCGTAAAATTTTGATTTTCTATTTATATATAGACAAAAAAACACAAAAGTTCGGATAATCTTTGGAAATTCTCGGAAAACCTTCGGAAATTGTCGAACAAGGTTTTTCAGAAAGCTTTTGAGATGTTTGGAAAATCTTCGGAAATCTATATTCCACTAGCACTATATTCCACTTGTTTCTAAACTCATAACCAGATGGAGGGCTTATAACTGAGTTATTCCGATTCCAGGGACTTTGCCAGGAAATTTCAAGGACATTAAGACTTTTTCAAGGACTTTGTACACGAGATTACAAAGGTGTGTGATATTCGCCGAACAAAAAAAGTTACTCTTAGTCTATCCCCAACGATGAACATACAATATATGTAGAATATATGAACAGTACACTACATAGAGTACACAAATTAGTCAGGGTCAATCAAAACTGACAGCACTAAAACATTTCTGAGCCAACCAAGCAAATAGTATTCAGATACACTCAATAGCAAATCTAGAATGTAAGGCTTTTCCAGGACCTCTCACAAAAATATCCTCTTTTTCAAGGAATTGTTCATTAATACTTCTCAAAATTCAACGAAATCAACGATTTCCAGGTGGATTACGAACCCTGTCATAGCTAAAAGAGGTAGTGGGGCGAAAGGGGGTGGGAGGGGGAGGGGTAAGTCAAAATTTACAGTACATGTAGTCACTGAGCTGGATAAGTAAGCTCTTTAGTTTTCTACCTATTTTTAAGACAACGTAAGCCGGTCAGTGTCCAAACGATTACCTTAACTGTCTGTCTGTCTCACTGTCCACTAGCAGGCGGTACTGGGCACTGCTGTCTGTCTGTCTATCTTGCCTCCAACCTATCAATCGACCTTTACCTGCAACTGCTTTAGAAGTAAATAGTTGATCCTGCCAAAAAGAAGGTCTAATTTTGGTATTTTGGGTCTCGGTGTTAAAAACAGGGTTCGAACAGATGTTTGAATGCAAAATTCCAGACTTTTTCCAGACTTATTCCAGACCTTTTTCCTCGTTTTCCAGACTCAAAATTAGGTAATCGTTTTAGATAAAAGTATTACAGACTGTTGACATTTCACGCAAAAGTTAAGATTTTAGATATTTTATTGACCTACTTTCTAGTCTTCCGATGATTTAAAAACATTTTGAGCATTTAGCATATTTTCTCAAAAATAACAATGAAAAATTTGGGCGTTATTTCTGCTACGGAGTAAAGCCCAGAAAATCCATACTTTATCCAGACCTTTGCTTTATTTTCCAGACTTTCCAGACATTTTGTGGATTTCCAGGCTCTGTACGAACCCTGTAAAAACAGTCAGCGTCTAAGATCGGTTAACAGAAAGCTGATGTTGTATGTTTCCCTTCAATGTGAGTTATGAAAACATAACCTAAACTTGAAGAAAAATTTTAAAAGAAAATTAAAGACCTAAAGCAGCAAATCCGGGAAATTTACGACTTCTTCAAGGCATTAAAGGGACTCTTTTGCGGTTCATTGCGCATTCTCTCAAATGCTCGTCAAAGACGTTAAGAAAATTGAATTAACTTCTGCCACAAATACTTCAAGCACGATTCTGCCTTAAACGTTGCAATTTGGGACTTTAAGAAGCTAGTACGGCTACGGCTCAGACAGCGTCTACTGAAAACCAGCTTTCTGTTTTCCTCTTTTCTGTCGTTTGCCAGCTATTCTTTCTTACTGTTTTTTCCAAAGTGCGAATCGACCGAACGGCAGACCCTGGTTGTAAAACAGAACTGATAACGGAAAAATTTATAACTCTGGACTCGACGGTGGCCAGCTGATGAGTCTGGTGCATTTCACGTGCAGTGAATTGTCTTTGTTAATTAAGCCTTTTTGTTTTGCGCCTTCCTCGTAGCTAGTACTTTCCAAGTACGTACTAGCTTCTTTTAAGTAAAAAAAGTCCCTAATATGGTACGGACGGCAAACTTCGAGGGTGAATGAAACGGATTGCACTTATGTGTGCTGAAGCGAAATCAGTAGTGTTGGCTCGTAGGACAACGTATTACTAATACTTATTAACCGAGAGTGAGGTCTGTACGGGAAATATCAGACTGAGGCTTTGTTGTATTGACCGAGCGATAGCGAATGCGTCAAGGCCGAAGTTTCATATATTTTATTTTCCTAAAACGACAATAACACAGTGCGCGCGCGTAGGTCATTAACAATAACCCGTAATGCCCGTGGGCATTACGGGGGATCCAGACCGCTCAAGAACCAA
>JAOEHT020237575.1:0-10811 GCA_025448195.2 Parazoanthus atlanticus | reverse complement strand
GATCTCCCTCCCCCCCCAGGATTTTCGAAATGAATATAGATAATTCCATGACAACAATCAAGTTTTAATTAAGAACTGTTGCTATGGCAACTGTCATTGGACAACATGTCCACCATCTTGGCTGCCTTCTTGGATTTTTCGAATATTTTATTTTATTTTCTTGAAATTAATAGAAAACATGTATTTTTGGACTCAAATAGGAAAATATTCAAAAAGAAAATGAAAAAATTGAAAATAGAACGAATTTTGTACATAAATTCCCCTTTCTTGATTCAAACTTTAATTTGCATAATTAATTTTGCATAAATTATAGATGATGACATCATCCAATTAACGTCAGAAAATGTTTTCTTAATTGGACTACAAGTACTGCAAGTTTCATTTTTTATTGCTGCAAAGCTTCAGATTTTAGGTCGGAAAAACCTTGAGGGGCCCCCCATAAATGTTTAAGGGTTAAATGCCATAGCTTGGTTTACATGTAGGCACCACTTACTGTTTGGGGTTTGTTCTTGCTCTGGAGTTGCCCGCAATGCATATTCATAGGGAAAGGTACAGGCTAGGGTGTGAATTAGGGATTTTGTCTGTCCTACAAGTTTTCATTTTATTTTTAATAGGAGATAAGAATGTTCCCATATAAGTTCTTATTTAAAATTTGTGGGTTGCTTAGTTTTTGGCACACAAATCTGAAGCTTGTCCCACATTTCATCATATGTTGGCCCTAATGTGGACCAGTGTAAACTTGGAATTTATGAATGTGTTGGATTAACAAAACATTTTGAAAAAATGACTTACATTGACAGATACCTGACAGAAAAAGTTGTTCCTGGGAATAGAGTGACTGTCATGGGTATTTACTCAATCAAGAAAGTGGCTCAAAAGTCAAACAAGGTGAGTGTCAATCTTGGACGGCTTGTTGCTCCTTGCACCCGAGAGAAGAAACTTGAGATTGTGGAGCAGCTGGCACAACCATATGATTGGTCAGGTCAGAGAGCAAAGGACAAGAAAATCCTAATAAAGTGTAAAATCTGTTTGGACAGTTAAAATGTGTTTGAAGTGGTAGGGAAGGGAAAGGAAGGGGCTGGGAAATGGAAATGGAAATTGAAAGATGGAACAATCTGTTTCTTTCCCACCTCAAATCCCCTCTCCCCTGCCCCCATCCCCTAGCAGAAGATTGTTGCATACAGTATATACTTTGGTTAATATTCTGTTCATTCATTTAATAGGCACCTTATTCTTTCAATTGGTAAACACTTGTTGAACAAATAATGTCTCTCATAACTGTCAACTGAAGATAAATATATATGCCACTGACAGTACTAGTGTGTAGTGTCCTAGTTTTAGAGGTCTTCATTAATTGACAACCCAATTAAATGTTAAGTGTAAAAAAAAGTGTTTGAAAAAACAAGAAATTTAGATAGTTTATCCGAAAGTTAATTAATTTTCTAGTTTATGTGGTCTAATTTGTGTTTTATACTTTTATTTTTTGAACTAATTTTGTCATCTATCAGAATCAGGATAACATTGGTGTTGGTATTAGAAAGCCATATCTAAGAGTTGTGGGGATCAAGGTGGACACAGAGGGACCAGGTGGTAGCACAGGCGCACCACTAAATCCACTAGAGGAAGAGGAGTTTAGAAGACTTGCATCCAGGCCTGATGTCTATGACGTGATAGCCAAAAGTATTGCACCTTCCATATATGGAAGTATTGACATCAAGAAAGCAATTTCATGTTTGTTATTTGGAGGATCGAGGAAAAGGTAGGTAGAATTGCAATTCGTTACCAAATCAGTTTTAAAAGACAGCAGACTTCACCAAATGCTGAACTGTGGACAGACTCAAAATCTGGAATCTTGGAACTATTGCAATATTATGTGAGGGGGGAGATGTGATTTGAGGGAGGAGACTGTGAACACTGTGTCCTTGAGCAAGACATTACCCAAAGTATTCCAACTGTATCAAAGAGTACAATAGTGTAGCATCATTCTGCTGAGGGCTAACCTGTAATAGATTAGTGTTCCTCTCCAAGGCCCATGCCATACACTTCACACTACTGGAATACTTTAACAAATCATGGATTTCAGAACAAGGCGTCTCAAGCGCCGCTTACTAGTCTCATTTTCACTACAGTTTTACTCAGTCTGTGCAAGTACATGTATTTCTAGCCCTCGATGAACCTCCGACTCCTATTCTGCCTGTTCCAACTCCTACTAGTTCATCTTTTTGAAACCCCTGCAAATAAAACTGGGGAAAAGCACCAACCTTGTTTAAGTATTTTGTTTGTGGCTATAGCTACAGGACCTGGTAGAGAATAAGTGTGCACGGCATGTGTACATGTAGGTTGGTTTTCAATACCATGTGGCTGTTCTTCCCAGGAATCCATGAAGACTACTGGGTGGGTGTTAATAGACAGACATGGTACTTTGAACTTTCCTGCACCATTTTGCTTGATCTCTCAACTTCTTGTTCACTGAACATGGATGCCCTGGTAATGAGTTTGGTGGCCCATTGTAGTCTGGAAAACATTCAAGATGTGAATATGGAACCATAGGTGTTATTTTCAAGTCACACAGCATTCTCTATTGCGAAAAATAATATTTATTTTTCAACAATCTAACAAAAATGGGCTACAAAGGTGATAAAATACATGGTCATTTTCCAAAAACAGTCCAAACTATTTTCAATCACAATAGAATGCAGCATCTTCCCATGTCAGATCTCGAAACATTTTTCCCACATTCCAAGCCATACTGTATATCATTTTTCTAAGCTTGGTGGGTGGCTTGAAAGGCTCTGAGAACACTGCATGTGTGACTAACACACCAACAGCTACATTGAAACAAAAATTAATGGCAAATAACTTCTCAAAATTAGATTATATTGGGCAATTATGGTGCATGCTGATGCCTGTGCAAGCATGCAATAATTCCAGTTATTTGGCATGGGTTGGTTTGTGGTTTCAAAATGGTCATTTCCTTACAGTTGCTCAAGATTGGTTGTCATTAGATTTTGTCTGTTCAGCTAACAATTATTGTTCAGTGAAATCTAACAATACAAGAAAACAATTGAGTATTAAAACTGTTTGTTTTGGGGTTGCAGACTTCCTGATGGTCTGACGCGAAGAGGAGACATCAATTTACTGATGCTTGGTGATCCTGGTACAGCAAAGAGTCAGCTGTTGAAGTTCGTGGAGAAGGTTGCTCCAATCGGGGTTTACACCTCAGGCAAAGGCAGCAGTGCTGCAGGACTGACGGCATCAGTTATGAGAGATCCAGCATCAAGGACATTCATCATGGAAGGTGGAGCCATGGTTCTTGCTGATGGTGGTGTTGTGTGCATTGACGAGTTTGACAAGGTTTGTCATCATCTCATGATCATGTGCTTGTTTTTCTAAATAATTTTGTCATTGGAAACATCTCTGATAGTACGAAGTATCACTGACAGAAACAGTGACTTAGGGCCTGCAGGGCAGCTTTAAAAATGGAGGGGCTGAAACTAGCATCATAGGACAGGAGTGATGTAGAGGGGTCAGCCCGGAGAGTTTTTCACTATAATATACATGTGTGCCATTCTGAGTAAAAATTGTGTTGGCAATGATTCTGGCTCTGATAAAAGTCCCCACAACCCCTCTGCTCTAGATTGCTGGTGCTGTACATGTCCTGCCTTGTCCAAGGCTGGCACTAAGTTACATGTACTGTAATCAGGATTGCCATGTTTTGAAGTACACTGTACAGTAGGAGGCCCACATGTGAAAGCCGTCAGCAAAATCTGTATGAGTTTGCCAACAAAAACCACATATTGTATTAAGTTAACAAGACAAGTTTTTTTGCCCGTGTTCACATTGCAATGGACAGTTAAATTCATCGCTCGCCGGCTTGTTTTAACAGCCCTGGTAATAAATGCTAACATTTATCAGTGTAACTTACTGTAGATGATGTCAGGGTGATACTGTAAATGACAGGACAGCAACAGTGACTGACAATGACAATGTCCTTCAACAGTGAAGCGGATGAAGTGTACAGGACATATTCAATGTTTTTGGCAATCTACAGTTCCTTTTTGCCACAGTGATGCACAATACTGTATAGCCATTTTTAAAATAGCTGTGCTTGTTCATCTCTGTTCAGTTGATCTGATCCATTTGTCTGCTTTAATGAACTTCACACAGATGCGCGAAGATGATAGAGTTGCCATTCATGAGGCAATGGAGCAGCAAACAATTTCAATTGCAAAGGTACTGTTGAGACTTTAATTTAGTTTGCATAATTTATGTGTAGTTTTGTTCAGAAAACTTTATTATGACAAACTCTTTTACATATTCATTCTAGGCTGGAATCACCACGACTCTCAACTCGCGATGCTCTGTGCTTGCCGCTGCTAACTCTGTCTTTGGTAGATGGGATGATACTAAAGGGGAAGAGGTGAGGCTGGTGTGTGCCCATTGGGAGAGGGTGCACAATATTCAAACTCAGTTTCCTAACAGTTATGTATTTCTGTAGCCAACATTGTTTGTTTGAGTGAATGTTATGATGGTGTGTACATGTACATGTATGCACCTAAAGGAATGCTTAAACTTTTTGCTATGGGAGGGAGTTGAGTACATGTATGTGTACCTCCTTAAATTCTACTATTGTAAAATTAAGAAAGATCTATTTTTTTGTTTCAGAATATTGACTTTATGCCAACCATCTTATCTCGTTTTGACACAATTTTTATTGTGAAAGATGAACATGATCAAACAAAAGATATGGTATGTATACATATGCTGGAGTTGCAATAGGTGTATTTTGTTTACTATAATATTCCATATACAGTACAAGCACCAGTACATGTCCTACTGACAATGTTTTCAGTAAATATTTAGTGGTGGGAAATCTTGTTGAGAGTTTGTGAATTAAAAACAGAATTGCGTGTTCAATAGTTTTTTTGCATGGCAAACACATTAATTTTCTTCCTACCGATTCCTATAGCACAACTATTTCGGATCTTTTACAGTGCAACTACTTGAAGCAAGCCACCCAAAACAATTGTATTCACCAAGAGTTGAAATCATGGAATATCCATTTTTGTGGCAATCTCATTTTCTTTCGTACTAGTATGCTGTACTTCCATTTAAGGCAAAATTTTTCCAAGACTTTGGAGTGCGGCTTTTACGCACGATCCAGGTATTTTAGACCTTGATTTCAATGGGAAACCAAGAAGTTGTTTCCTTCCACAAATTCCGATCCCAATTTGTATTGAAATTTAGATCTTTGGCAACTGGGTTTTCAAGTGTTTACAGAAGCAGTTTTGTAAGATTTTCGGATGAAATTTAAATATTTACAATCCATTAATCCAGATACACGATTGGTCCCTAATTTATGAAATTATTTTTTCTAGGCAAATTCAGGATTTTTTTTCTTAAATAGTATACCTTCCCATCCTAATTATATATAACATTGGTTTTTAAAATATTTCAGCCCACCCCCCAAAAGAAAACTTAGAAGTAAAACTAATTACTCACAAAACATCAATAATCTGCTTTCCGACAGCATCTTGCCAAGCATGTGATGCAGGTGCATCTGAATGCGGCCCAGTCAACACAAGCCCAGGAGGGAGAACTCAGCCTCAGTTTTCTCAAGAAGTACATTAGTTACTGCCGCAAGTAAGTTGCATGCTTGATGTGACTTAACTTGTACCCCATTTCTGTTAGATTCTACGTGTAGATCATTTTGGAAGATTATCTATTACCATAGTTATTTTGAAGGAACCAAGAAATAATAAATGTTCTAACTTTTTAATCATAATATTTTGTTGAGATCCATTATGATGGCATGATTGCAATGGTCATTCGTTTGAGTTTTCTTGAAAGGTAGAAGTCTTTGCAGATGGTATTTTTCATAATTTTAAAGTTGAACGTTTTCATAAAATTCGAAAGTAAATTATCTGACTTTAGAAATGCTTCTGGATAAAACGTTATACTTTCAAATAATGGCGGAACCTACAATATTTATGTAGCTGTAGCATGCAATTGCATTCAGCCAGGTATCCAAAGGAAATTTGGAGGTAACGTTACTGAAAATCAGCAAGTATAACAAGACTTGGGTTTCTGATATTCCTTGGGATGGCATTTTTTGAAAAATATTAAGAACCAAACGTGATGAAACTGTAGTTTACTAGTAAAAAGTGGTTAGTGTGCAGGATTCTCATACAATACGATTGATTTTTAAAACAACTACTTTTCATATTGAGTTTAATTTCTTCATGTTTTACCTTCAAGCAAATGTGGTCCGCGATTGTCTGAAGCTGCTGCTGATAAACTAAAGAACCGCTATGTCCTGATGCGCAGTGGAGCCAGGGAACATGAGCTAGAGACAGACAAGAGAATCAGTATTCCCATCACGGTCAGGTACATTTAGAGGGACATTCACGTTGATTTGGAGATTTGAATAGGACGGAGCTTATTATTAGACCATGAAATTTCTCCAGTTACCACTCCTTTGTTATATATTGAGCAGATGTTCATCTATTCTAAAAAATTACGCTACTGTATATACCGTGTATATTTTATTAAACACCATGGCATTTAGTACATTTTTTCGTGACTCAAGTGCGGCCATTATTCAGGGTGGCGTTAAGTCGGGAGCGGCATTTATTTAAAAACCATTTTATTTGTAACAAATGATAGCAAGTGAACGTTTGAAAATTGTCTCGTATTTTGCCATTGAAGATGGCCTTGTGCTTGCTCGCTTTGCATTTATAGTAGCAGTAAGTTTATTCTTTTCAGTGTCACTGTCCCCTTCGTGATCAGAGTCCAAAAGCTGCAGCGTTGGATATGCTTCCTCAATATCTGAAGACGTGCATTTTGAACGATTTGTGTCTGGTTCACTCAGATTTCCAACTGCAATCGAAGCAGTGCTCATCCGGTGCTACAAGGCGTGCAGGTTTATTCGGGGCCGGCATTTTAGTATTTTTGCTCTCAAGTGCGGGGTTTATTTGGGGGCGGTGTTTAATCGAGTAGAGTAAATACGGTAGCAACATATTGATATAATATTATGAATTCCGTTTTCTTTGTGGGAAATGTACTATCAAGATACGTTGAAATCTTGCAGAAGGCATTAAAACGGTAAATCTCCCACTAAAAGTAATTAATGAAGCTATGTTTGTAATGACTTTCATGCACGTTGCCCTCAACTCGTAGCGGGACTATCAGAATTTCAGTTGGGAAGTGCAATTGTGAATGTTTACCCAAATCTTTGCAAGAACCCGAGTCTAAACTTTAGATTCATTGGTACATACGGTATTCATTTACCTTTAATATTAACTGCTTTTCACAGGCAACTAGAAGCAATTATACGAATTTCTGAATCACTTGCTAAGATGAACCTTGCACCATATGCCACAGAGGCACACGTCGACGAGGCCCTGCGTTTATTCCAAGTATCAACTCTTGATGCAGCCATGTCTGGCAGCTTGTCAGGTAACAGTTGGTCACGTTACTTGTGCTTAACTGGTGATGATGACCTTAGAGAGGATTTACGGATCAATGAACATTTCTGAGCAACAGCCCACCCCTCCCCTGAACCTAAACCTAACCCCGACTTTGACTCTAACCCTAACCTGAGGGAGGGGTAGGTGGGTAGTTGTGCAGAAACCTCCACTGATATGGATTTACAGGCATACCGTTACTTTCCTGGGTTGTTCCAAGTTGTTGTGCAATTACAAATGCATGTTTCTTAAGAGTTGGGTGCATAGTTTTAATCTAATCTAAATATATTTCAAGCAAAGCATATTTTTGCATTATGCTAGTCTGCTTTGAAAAGCTAGTCTATGGTCGGGTGGTCAGAAATCGTAGCTCTGAAAGAATTGACAGTTACCTGTAATAGCTTCACAATCACTTACAGTAGATAAATGTACATGTATCTGAAATATTACCAACTGTACTTTTCATACAAAAATCCAGCTTGTTTTTTTGTTTACAAAACATGAGGCCCCAGTTACGTTTGCTGACTTTTTGGCTTTTGAGAAATTAAACAAGAAGTAGCACCAGAGCGAAATCCTCGAGCGAGTTCTAAGTGCAGTATTGTGACAGCAATATTTTGTGCACGCAAGTCTAACAAATACATTTATTTTAAAAGCTGTCTCCGAAACAATTGGCAAGTCTTTGTGCAATGAAGTTAACTCTGGATTGTCAGCAAATTTTGTTAATGTGCATACCTGTACTTTAGTGTGTTTTTTTGTTGATGTTTTGCTGATTAACACACACATAGGTGCTGAGGGATTTACACCTGAGCAAGATGTCGAGGAAGTACGACAAATTGAGAAGCAGGTGAAGAGACGCTTTGCCATAGGCACACAGGTATGTGTTGCTGCATGATACCCTTTATTGTTTCTTGGTATAGAATTTGAGCAGTTTGCATTGTGATGTACACAGGTAAGGGCTGCCTCATTAATGACCCGTGTTCTTTCTTGGACGTTTTTTTTGCAACAATTATGGTATATAGAGAATAATTCAGACACTAAGCTACATTACTAGACAGTAGATGTATATACACTTAGGAAGTTCTGGAAGACAACCAAGAACACATATTGCTTGTTACCTGTCCAGGTTCAGAACCGAAACAGACAATCTAATCTTAGCCTCCAATGCAGCCGCGGCGAAGGAAATAAGGCGGCTGCATTGGAGGCTATCTAATCTAGACGTTTGAAGTGACAAGTGAAAATTTTGCTTCCTCAGGTTTCAGAACAGAGAATTGTTCAGGATTTTGCTAAACAAGTGAGTGCCACAGATATTCTCTCCCTGTAGGCTGCAAGTTCATTGTTCTGTTAAGGTAGCACCTGGGGCGCCATTTTGCCTGGCTGTATTGGGTAAATGTCAAATTTGCTACTTGTGAGAGAGATAACATACGTTTAGCATCTGATTACAAATCAAGGATTTCCTTTGTTGGTGTAGAAACTTCTTTAAAAGTAGATATCCAACCATTCAACGAAGTGGGAAATGAACCAGGAGTCTTCCAACTAGTATTTGACCTGTTTACCTAAGGGGAAGCATATTTATAAAATGTATCTCAATACTATGGTACAAAATAATTGAAAATCCAATTTCTGTCCTAGAAATACTCCGAAAGAGCAATCCACACCGTGCTTCACATCATGTTGAGAAGAGGCGAACTGGAGCACAGGTTCCAGCGAAAAGTTCTTTACAGAGTGAGGTGAATCCTGGTCCTTGACTATATTACTGCGACAACAAATACCTCCATTTCCTGTTTGTGGTCGACGTCAACACTGTTATCGCAACAGATACTTCCATTTCTTCTATGCTGTCAATTTACTATAGACGTGCAGATGTTGTTTCTTCTCGAATACTGTTATATTAACTAATAGCTGTATTTTGCTGCCACAATAGAATATACATTTAATACAACTTCGTATATTGAACATCGGGAGTTTAATGGGCAACTCGCATCAATGAATTGTCATAGTTTTTGCTTTCAGTTGACACAGTTCTATGAGCGATTTGTTTATTATAGAATAACTACTAGCTGCTCTCTAAAACGAAGATATAAAGTACAATGTACTAGTTAATGACTTTGTGGTCATATCTGTTTTAGAGAACGTTTGTGATAAATATAAGTCATCAAAGTGTACAGTGCATAATGTTTAGGTCAAATGTGTCACATCTACTGTAAATCGGAAAGAACTATCGACACTCGGTACTTGACCGAAATAAAAATCCAGACAGTTGATATGTTGATTTCAGTGGTCTCTTCTTGTCACCAGGGCTTGATCCAGACTAGTTCGCCTATTTTCTAGAAACTAGTCACAGTTTGCGACGCTCGAAAATTTTAATCCAAGAGCTTTAAAAACGTTTAAAAATTGGTAAAGTTATTGAATTACAGTTATAAATAGGTATTTTGGTCTTACTGCGCCATTTCTTTCCCTTTTCCTACTCTCTTGTCAGATTCTATTTGATCGGTTCACTTGTGGAATGTGATTGTTGGTGGTTCACTGGTCTACAGCCCGCACTTTGTTGTTTTGTTCGCAGTGAACTAGTCATAACACAATTTAATTGGTCGGGTGATTACCGATGATTTGAAAACCACTCAAGATGTCTTTCCATTGGCTACGGAGATTTCGGGGGTCTTCACAGAATACGGATCGTCGATATAATTTTGACCCCAATAATGACCCACGATAAAGGTTTTAAAGAAGTCCTGGCTGTTACTAATCACGGACGTGATTTTAAACCCAATGACGACTGCCTGAATCGTAACATTTCGAGCCTCTCGTCGTACAGGTAATTTTGACCCCAACAACATCGTGAAAACCCCTTTAACGAAGGACGAGCGTGTATAAATTTGGAATTTCAAAGGTCTTCTAGGGCCCTTGAAATCCCTTTGCACTCTTGGGAAAAATCTGTGATTTCGCAAGATTCGTCAATCCCAAAAGTCTCCTGTCTTAATGTCAAAAACGGGTTTTCATAGGAAAATCTTAAAAAATCCGGTTTCTAATCAGCGACCACATTTCAAAATTGCTGAAAAAACCCTACATTTTTCTACGTTGTTGCGATCATGCAGAGCCAAATGACCGAGCACTGATCGGATGGTGATCGTCGTTTTCCGCAATATTCATAACAATTGTATATTCTGAATAAAAATTGGGCAAGTTTTTACTTGGCACACTTGTGAAGATGTTGATGATTGTCAACGGCTGCTTGCAGAGAGTCCCTACTAAAAAAAACTGCCCGTCGCATTTACGTTTGGAAAATATTCTGATGATAAACCGGTAAGCTTACCTTTCTTCAAAGCATGGCAGTAAGAAGAAAGAGGAGGT
>JAOEHT020237472.1:0-10812 GCA_025448195.2 Parazoanthus atlanticus | reverse complement strand
GTCGAGGCTAACGCTGTAGAAATGAGTCTATGGTCATTGCAATCAGCGGTAACTGGGAATACGAAACTGGACTATTACAGCGACAGTGCAAATCTGGAACGATGTTAGACCCAAACTGGAAAGCAATCATGTTTAGAGGTGGAAAAGTACTACTTACTAGATTAATTTCAGGCTCTAAGTATTTCTTCTGCTCTAAGCTCACCCCAGTGACTTGTAGTACCTACCAACAACACAAGAAGTCAAGCACTACTCTGGTGGAAAAAAAAATTGACAAAGTTTGTTTGCAAATGCATTAATCATTCCAAATGAAGATGTGGATTGTCCGGAGTGAATCAGATTTTGTGAAAACAGAACAAGAAAACAACAAAATAGCAAACAATAAGTCAGCTAGTGTGAAAATACATATTTACTTTCGTTTCAGGCATTCAAGAGAATGGGTATTCGTCCACCGAGAGGAATTTTGATGTATGGTCCCCCTGGCTGCAGCAAGACTCTCATAGCAAGGGCGCTGGCCACTGAGAGTGGGCTCAACTTCATCGCAGTGAAGGGACCAGAGCTGTTTAGTAAATGGGTCGGTGAATCAGAACGTGCGATTAGAGAAGTATGTGGCCCAATATACTGATTGTGTAGTTCTTTTTCTTCACTTTACCAAGACATTGTAATTTGTGTTCATTAGGAGAGCAACTAGTTCTTCCAATTTTTAAAATGTAAGAATAACTGCAAATGAACAAGATTTTTGCTTCAATCATTCTATTCGTCCGTCTTTCCATGCGTCTCTCTACCCTTCATCTGTCCGTCCTTCTATCCATCCATCCGTCCGTCCGTCCGTCCGTCCATCCATCCACCCACCCATCCACCCATCCACCCATCCACCCAGCCACCCGTCCTTCCGTCCGTCTGTCTGTCTGTCGTCTGTCTGTCTGTCCGTCTGTCTGTCTGTCTCTTTGTCTGTCTGTCTGTCTGTCTCTCTGTCTGTCTGTCTGTCTGTCTGTCTGTCTGTGTTTGCCTGTCTGTCTGTGTTTGCCTGTCGTCTGTCTGTCTGTGTCTGTCTGTCTGTTTGTCTGTTTGTTTGTTTGTTTGTTTGTCTGTCTGTCTGTCTGTCTGCCTGTTTGTTTTTTGTTTCTTTAAGATTACATACACACTTAGATGTACAGATGTACCCTCCTGTGGGTCCCAGTTTTAAAGTCAATCACTGTCAACCTTATGTTAAGAATTGCTAAGTTTTTAAAAGCACGTAGAATGATTTGAAAATCTGCAGGACTACTTACTAAGCGTAATAAATGGTTCCTTCCTAGCCTCTGTAAACTGAGAAAAATCCTTCTTCACCCTACATTATTCCTCAGTGTCTGAAGTGAATCGTTTATTACTCGTGTCGTTTTAGGTATTTCGCAAAGCCCGTGTAGCAGCTCCATCCATTATTTTCTTCGATGAGATAGACGCCCTTGCAGGACCGCGGGGTAGTGGTGACGAGGCGGGCTGCGGTGTGTCGGACCGAGTTCTTACCCAACTGCTTACAGAACTGGATGGGGTCGAGGCTCTCAAAGACGTAGTTATGGTTGCTGCCACCAATCGTCCAGACATGATTGACAGCGCGCTAATGCGACCGGGTAGAATTGACCGAGTGTTGTATGTTCCACTGCCAGATCTGAACACAAGAAAAGAAATTCTAAAGATTCATCTTTCTCGGACCCCCACTGGCGAAGATGTTGACCTGGACGATCTTGCTGTTAAGACTGAAAAGCTTTCTGGTGCGGAGATATCTGCAGTGTGTCGAGAGGCGGCGTTAGCGGCTTTGAAAGAAGACATTACTGCTGACGTTGTAATGAACACGCATTTTAGTCAAGCGCTTGAGGCAGTTAAACCTAGAATTACGGAAGACTCCACGAAATTTTACGAACGTTTTCAAAGACAAAGTGGAATACATTCGATATAAAATGTTCTAATTGACACTTGTAATCGTTTTGGGCCGTGACCCGGTTCTGAAGTATCCATAATGTTTATGGACTTTACGTAGAATACTGGGTGACGTGGAGCAAACGTAATGACTCTGGACTTAAGTGTGCAAATTGCTCTGCCCACTCGTGTACTGTATCATAGTAGATCGGCAAATAAATTGATCACTCGCACCATAATTGGTTCACTCTCTTTACAATTTATGACGTTATAATTTTTAGTTTTCAAGGCCTTAAGAGCCCCGAATTGTCTCACATCAGTAGGCAATTTATGGGGAGGAATATTACAAATGATTGAACGCACGATCAAGAATTGCTTAAAAGCCAATTATGTTCATCTTTTATTTCTATTGAGAATTTGATAATGCTTTACAAAATAATTTTTATAGTACGCACGCTCTGATTGGCTGAAAACCCACGTGACATGACAGTATGCCACAAGAGTTTCAATCTTGGTCAAGTTCCGTGTGTTCAATAAGATCGATTATTATATAATATATATATATATATATAAAATGGTTTTCCATGTGACGTAGCCTGACGTCTGGTCAACACTTGAACACTGGATTCGTTGGAAAACCACTTCGCTACACCAGGGCCGTAGCTAGCGTCAGGCAGGGAGGGCAAATGCCCCCCCTAAATTGTGGACCGGAAGTTAATTAAAGAGCAAAGTTTTTCAGTACAGTGCAGTAATTAGCAGGGCCGTAGCTAGCGCCAGGCAGGGAGGGCAAATGCCCCCTCTAAGTTTTTAGTCTAGCTACGGCCCTGTACACGTCTTGGTTTCCCAACGCTACTCCCGTGTTCGTGTGTTGGCATCATTGTATTTTTCTGACATGTAAACCGGCCACGTGTGAAATTTAACAACTACTTGACTATTAGAACACAAGCTAGCGCTGACTTGATTATCGCTCATAGAAAAACAATAGAGTGTGTTCCAGTTGTTTAGTAGAAATTTACGGTGGTCTAGTCACAAAGAAAACAGATAAATCTTATTTCAATCAATTTGTGTGAAATTATCATTTTATTACAAACTTATAGCTGTTGTCAATCACGCTTGCGAAAATACATTGATGCGTATCGTAATGTATTAGCGCCAGTACACACAGCGGTGAAAGAATCAATCAAATTTATGGATTTGCAATAGACCATTATAAATTTGTACTAAATTGTTATAACAATAAACATAAAACGGTATGTGTAAGAGTATGATTGTATGGAGTGTAGAGTAAGAACGTAGAGTTCCTTGACAAACTTAGTTTGACGATTTTATACAAAGAAAGTTTTTTGTACTTTCTTGGCTTTTCGTTTTCTGTCATGTTTTCTTTTGTCTCGTCTCTTTTGAGGAGGGAGATCTTTTGATGCAGCTGAATGGCAAATTTCCAATTTATCACTGCTATCGACTGTTTGATATTGATCGTGTATTTTATCTCTACCATTCTTAGTCGCAATCGGAATAACAGTTTTGTTATTGTTTAAAGTATCCGTTATTTCGTCTCTTTCTTCGCTACCCAGGTTGAAGTGGCCATGCTCCGTTTCTGAAGCTTCTTTTTTATCCTGATACTCCTGACGCTCTTCAATTAAACGATAATCTCCGTCCTCAACGTAGAATTCGGATCGTTTGCTCGAGTTATGTTTCTGATCGTAGCAAAACTCGCAGTCGCTAACCGAACTGTGCGTAGAACCAGTAAGGGTGATGGCAAGTGGCGTGGAGGTTACTGCCGAGAAACTAGCGTTTTGACTATCGTTTGTGGCCAACAGACTTGGATGATGACGACTGTTGTTTGTTGGCGTCAGACTGTTCTGCTGACATTTACTTGTGGCCGATAGGCTGATACGTCCGTTGCTCGTTGCCGACAGACTCGAGTGGTGAATGTTGTTTGTTGCGAACAGATCGCCGTGTTGACCACTACTTGCTGTTGACTTACTGTTGTGTTGACTGTTGCTTGCTGCCGAGAGACTGAGTTGTCGACTCTTGGTTGCGGCCGAAAGACTCGTGGTCTGGTTGCTGTTTTCTGCCGATAAACTGATCGGTTGTGTGTCGTCCGAACCAACAACCTGTCGGTGGATTGAACTTCCGACAGGTAGCGACAAAGTCGCGTGTGCCGGCTGTTTGTGATGTTGCACTGGACTAAAAGCAGAAAGTCTGTCGGTGTTTCTCCAGTTCTGGCCATTAGAAAACGACGCAGCGGATTTGATCTCGTTCGTTTTTTCGTTTCTATGAGCATCTGAGACGGAAGATTCCTTGTCCTTCTGCAGATCCAGAGCAGACTGTGAGCGGCCAATCGGAGGTAGGCGGGGTATGAACGGTCTTTTCAAGCCTTGGTTTCCTTGGGAGAAGGTTCTTTTGTATCCTAGGTCAATGGACAGGATCTGACGCAACTAGAGATAGAAGAAGAATTCGATATGAATAAAAGTCATGCTTGTTGCATAAACAATAATCTGACAGTTTACTATCTTGTCTGTGTACGACGTTAACCACGTTGGTTAGATCTCCGACCACCAATGAACCAGGAAAATGAAGGTAAGTGGATCGTTAAGCTTTGTGCGACCGGACTTTACAGCCCCAAACCGGCGAAAAATAGCTTAACTTGGTGAAGGGGGAGGTTTAAATCTTGAATGTTGCAGCAGTCTTTTTACAACGGTATCAGTAAGTGGAGGAGGTGAAAAAATTCGCTTTCCTAGGCAGCAAAGTAACTACCGATGGAGACAGCGGGAAATATATGTCGATAAGGATATCCAGAGCACACCAAGTATTTGGGATTCTAAACCCACGTTGGAAATCTAAACAGCCGCACCTAAAAACCAAGATCAGAATCTTCAAGTGCAATATATGGAAGTGAGTGATGGAAGATGACTAAAACTATCACTAAGAAACATGACACGTTCCAGACAAAATGCCTACGTCGTGTCAAGAGGGTCTTCTGGCCATACAAAATAGGTAACAAGACCTACTCGCAACTTGTGTTATGGAACCATTTTCAACTGTTGTGAAGAGGAGACGATGGAGATGGCTAGGCCATAGATGCTGAGAATGGAGGCGAACTCCCTGCCTAGAATTCAAATAGTTCTTAGATGGACACTACAAGGGAATCGTAAAGAGGGAGATCAAGTAAAACTTGACGGAGTTCCATGGAAGAGAAGCTTAAAGAAATTAAGATAACTGGGACACAGTTGGAAGGTAGTAACCGATCAGCAGAAATTGATATCCTTGTTGAAGCCTCGTGTGTCACTGGGCACGCAGGGTCTTGAGTGAGTAATTTAAAGGAACCGTCGTATAGAACAACTGGCCTTTCCATGTTGATATTAAGGATTCTGTGTTCCTACATTTAAAATAACTAGGGGTACATTCTGTTGACTGTATTCTGGAATAGGAATATGCAGAATAAAACATCGACTTTTTTAATCGAGAAGAATGCTTCTTGCGAACTGTACGAAACAAACGGTATTTATTTTGAGAGATATAAGCTCATACTAATTTGGATCAATCATTTATTGTTTACTGCAGCGAGAGGGCATTTAGAAATCTGCTCGAAGGTATTCTTATTCCGGAATAGGGTCAATCGAACGCAAGATATGACCAAACGGCCGGGTACATTAAAAGCTTAAAAGTGTTGAAACTGATCTATGTTAAAAACTATACGGCTATTAAAAAGTTGTTAAAAGCGTAAAAGTTTTTGTAAAAGTTCCCAAATTTTCGATCAGTTCACTTTGATTCTTCTTCGGGGGAAAATAAATGAAAAATTCAAGATTTTTTTTGTTCGTGCTTCTTGGTCCGACACATACCTCGTTAAGCTCTTTACTCAGTCGTCGTTCTTCCCTCTTCTTTCTGCCGAGCTTAGGAGTGACGTCAGTGGGCACAGAGTTGAGAATGCTCACCTCTCCAAGCTGACGTTTCAACTCGTTATTCTCGGCAATTATTCTCGCAATTGAGCTGGATTCGTTACTGGGTGGCATCAGTTTTGAGTTCAACTCCGAAATTTGGCGATTCAGGTCTGCATTCTCGTACAAGAGCTTGGCTACTTTACCAGTCTCCGAAATCTTCGACTCGTGCAGTTGGCGTTTCAACTCGTGATTCTCAATTCTCATCAGGTCCACAGGATCTTTCAGGACGTGCAACGCTGCAACATCCAGAGATCTGCGACGAAATACTGATCCCGAAAATGAAGCAGCTCTGTTGCTTTTAAATCCTTCGGTTAACTGTTGAGCGGTAAAACATGTCTTGGCTCGTTTCGCCATTTTTGGCCGTGCAGCTATTCTTGGAGAGGATTTTATACGTGGACTTCCATGTCTACTCGAGTTAGTTCTATTTTCAGACTTTAGATCAAGTATTTCTTGTTGTAGTCGAAGTATTTCATCTTGAAGTCGTATGACAGCATCAGGGTCGTCACGTGACTCCAACTCGTATGAACTGTTGCTGTGTTCGCTTGAGGTACGATTGGAACGTCTTCCCGATAGAGATATAGAACGCAGTGTTTCTTTATAATTATTCCGTAGCTTCATAATGATCTGGAAAGAGAAAAAAATATGTTAAGGTTCTTGGCTGCATTGCACAGTGCACTTCATACTACAAAGACGTATCAACTATTCGATACACAATGGTAGCGTGGCCAACATGTGTTAGTTTGTGTTGCTTTATTGCAGGTTAAGGACTGAGGAGGTGAAAGCAACGGTTGCAAGGGATATATATATTCACTGTTATCGAAGCTGCTTTTGCGAAGGAAAAAGGCGTTAGAAAATAGTTATTCTACGTCAGATACACGGGCCAATAGTCCAGTTTTGTATTCGCAGTTCCCGCTGATTACAGTGACTACAGACTCTGTTTTAGAGTGTCAACCTCGACTTGATGTTAAACGTTTGTAAATACCAATGTAGATATGAGCTATTCACAGCTCATTGTTTTGCTGGAAGTTCGGGCTTCTAGTATTTTTGTATATTTAACACCAAGGCGAGTTAATTTATGTACATTCAACACCAAGGCGAATTAATTTGTGAACATTCAACACCAAGGCCAGTCATTGCAATCAGCGGCAACTTGGAATACGAAACTGGATTATTATTACTGTTTTTATTTGATTAGCTGTCTGTCGCACTCTCCTTGCCTCGCCATATGACTGTTTAGACAGCCAGTGAGTAGATAAACCATGATAAAATGTCATGGGGAAGGCTATTATATGCCTACACTCTGTTACTAACAATACTGCAGCAGTGACATTGCGATGGCATCTGATATAGCCGCATCATAACAGTGCAGTTCTTCCCGTATACTCAAGATAGTTCTATTGATATCCATGTTATTTTTCAATGAACACCCGTTATTAGTTTTTGTTTGCGTTCTTGAAGTCTCTTGTCACGATGAATCATGTTGCGTCTTGCGGCAAACTGCAAACTAAAGTCAATAATTTTTTAACAAACAGATAACTTGACAGCGAACAAAGCTACAAAGGCAATTCTTAAACGGAATTAAATCAGCTTTTCTCAACTTACCTGGGGTACACACACTAAGCAAAGTGTCGCAGTGTTAGGGAGAACAACACACACAGACACGACTGCTGCGAACGCATTGATTTTCTCCTGTAAGTAAAATGCGAGTGGGAGGCCTGTGATAACAAACACCAACCAAATATACAGGGCTGCGCTAAGACATCGGGTCTCTAGTAGAATTCGTTTGTTGACCCCCCTGGTTTGCCATGCGACAAAGCAGCCAGCCAGGAGGACCATAACCTTGTAGCCCAGTATGATGTACAGCCAAGTGATGGTGTGTACCGAGTAACATGCCCCGTACTGGAGAACAGTTGTAACATCCTTGAGGTTGACAATCTGAAAGACACCAAGGGACAGGAAGTGACATAAGAAATTATCTTAAACGAATTTCGTGGTTTGCAAACAATTTGAAGCAATAAAATGGAAGGTTGACCAACTAATTTTGTGTAAAATGTAGTCGAGTGTATTGGAGAGCCTGTCAAGTTGCCATGGAAACAAACTTTTTCAGTGGG
This sequence comes from Parazoanthus atlanticus, assembly GCA_025448195.2. Taxonomy (NCBI): domain Eukaryota; kingdom Metazoa; phylum Cnidaria; class Anthozoa; order Zoantharia; family Parazoanthidae; genus Parazoanthus; species Parazoanthus atlanticus. Next base: position 2,867 of record JAOEHT020237472.1, on the reverse strand, counting down.
AGAACAAGTATTGTTAAGCTGAGAAGTTGTTGTAACACCAGCTAACAAAAACTGTCTCGAATTCATCATGATATGTGAGAAATCCTTTCATAAAGCAAAAATGGTGGAAAAGAGGAGGGAGCCACCTTAATTGATATGATAGTTATTTAAAATGCTAGAAATGGTCTTAGGTCAGCTAAATCTTTGACCTTGAGAAAAGTGACAATCAATAATGCAATTTCTATGGTAACTACAAGAGCTTCACAGCCATTCCTGAGGCCAGGTAGGGTTAAATAATATCCTACTTGGAATATTTGTACAGCACTTCAACTTACCACATTTATGTCATTGAATAATATCCCTCTGAAACGCATGCGCGTTCACTCGAAACAAGCTAGGAACAGAAATAAATTTAAGAAAATAAGAAAAGCTTTCACCTTTGTTCTAATATTGTTGAACCGTAGCCGTGGCGTGTCGAGGCCAAACCACAATCCCATAACTAAAGCATCGATCAGCACAAGGATGATAACAAAACCAAGTAAGCCTCTGTCTTTTGGAAGCTGTTAAACAAACAAAACAAATACGTGTTGTTGAAACCTACTTTATAACTAGCTTGTGCTTACAGCTTTTCGTCGTTACTAAGTTACAGAATCTGGTGAACAGATTGAAATACGCCTTTGAACTAAAGGGTTTGGGAACCAGTCATTCGATAGTGCGGAGGTAAAAATCGAGGATAATTGCTCATGGACCACCCTCAGTCCTTTTATGGACTACTGTCAAAACAGGAATCTTGAAAACTACCATAAGATCGTCAGCGTAAGTCTTATTCGAGGCAAAGTTTTGCACTCGGCTGGGAGATGAGGCCCGTGGTTATCTAGATTCTAGGGCATTTGAGACATCCCATCCTTCAACTGCTTTAAGTTCTCAAAATTACTAACCCTAAAGCCTTAACTCAATTTAACCCTAAACTTAACCCTAACCTTAATTTCTAACCCTAAACCTAGAACCCTAAAATGCGTTCTGAGTTATGGAATATAGTCTCAGCCCTCGGGGCCATGAAGATCTCAAGCAAGTGCACGCCGACCCTCGAGTAGTTGCTTGGGGACGAAACTGTCTAAATTACCTTTGCTGCCATCTTGTCAGATAACTTGAACGTTCTCCACATTTGTACAAATAGAGCGCCTATCACCATACTATAACCGAAAGCCAGAAGTACTCGGCGAGTCTGAAATGTGTAAAGTTGAGAACTGTTATTGCAAAAATGCCACGCACTGATATCTGCTCTTAATAGCAAGACAATAGAACATACGGCTAGGTCTAAAACTTGTTAAACTCATTTGAAAATGCAAAATTTTTCTTCCGTTTTGGTCTTTCGTCGTTACGTAAACGACGAAAGTGACGTGTGCATTTCAGCGTAAGCGGAACTTTTTGTTTACCTCTCCAAAGTGAAACTTTTTTTAATAGAAAAGCTGTTTTCATGAATGTGTGAACAACGAATTCGGAACATGACTTCATGGGTAATGCAATACCTGTCCACATGGATACGTTTCAAACGTATGGACAGGTTTTAAAGTGCGGTAATACGAGCAACATATTTCTGAAAGTTGTGCATGGTGCAATAATATAGCATTGAAGGTACAGCATCTTGTTGCACGTATTACCAGCCAGTGAACAACTTTCAATGCAAAAAAATTCTATGTTGCAAGTTGCAGAAACTGTTTGCGAAAAGTAGAATTCGAAGGTACCTTATGCAACTTGCTTCCATAACTTGCAACATAGAAATTGGTTTCGATGCAAGTTATTCAAGTGAGCGGTATTACGCGCAACATCAGGTTTCAATGGTATATTAAAGGCCCAGCCACACATGCAACATTGTGTGCAGCATTGCGCGCAATTGCTTCGATCAAGTGTGGTCTCCCTCTGAAACGATTGCGTGCAATGTTGCAGAAGTAGGATCGGATTCTTCTTCGCGTAACTTCAGTTGCACGCAACAATTACAAAGGTGGCCACACGATACAAGTCGTGTAGTGCGTGCAACTTGCATGCGATGTCGTATTTAAGCTGCGCAAGTTACAGGGAATCGTTACTTGTATTACCGCACCTTTAGTCGGTCAAAATAAATTATCTTAAGCCCAAGCAAACATAATTGAATATCCATCCAACTCAATGCAAGTTTGTAACATGCGTTCAACGTAAGTCCATGCAATTTGGTGGCCAAACCAAGCGCAAGTTGAAAGCAAATCTGATGGCCTAAAAATGGACTGACTTGCATCGATTTACTGTGGCCAAGACTTCAGGTTAAATCGGGAAGAGTATACCGTGCTGACCAGCGAGAATATTTTCCTAAGATAACGTGAATGAACAATTTAAAACAGAATACGTTATATTCGCATAAATTTTCTCTTCACTCTTTCCTCGTGTTGTACTGCAATATTTGCAGTACCATTATTATAAAGAAGTATATATTTATAATGTACAAAATAAACAAAGTAAAACGAATACCTCGCAAACGGCTGGAATGGCACTTGATGGCACCCTCGTGCTGTCCAGCACAACGAAATACAGAGAAACGTACAGCACGACGCAGCCAGAGATCATTACAATGTTTGTAATGGGGTCTGAGAGCACGTGGGATCTGTAAGGATGATAAAAGAGAACATACAGGATATTGTATGGCCTTGTGGCCATAAAATAAGTCTACAGTTACAGTCTCGTGAAGTGACGTGAGAACCGTACTCAGAAGATCTTTGTTATAGGGGATTGTGACGAAGTTTTGAGCAAAACGTCAAGATTGGTTTACGGCAGCAAGTCAGCGGTCTCTCTCGTTACAAAATCAATCATTAGCTTGCAAACGCTCAGAAGGAAAACAAATGAAAGACAAAGTAATC
>JAOEHT020237374.1:0-10813 GCA_025448195.2 Parazoanthus atlanticus | reverse complement strand
TGAAGACGTGGCTGGAGATGGCGGTGCCGTCGTCGTCGTCTGCACGTGGGTCTTCACGGTAAATAAAACCGGTCCGACCACCCAAAAGAACAACGCGGTCTTTGGGGTCGTCGCCGTCGTACTCCAAGACGCTGACCGGCCCGTGATTAACAGGATAACGGTCTGGGTCCCACGAATCCGTGCGTTCTTCATAAGCGTAATGCGTGCTTTCAAGCGACGCGACCGACGTCACGTACACCTTGACTGTTTTGTGTCGCAGGCTGTAAGCCATCTGGACACGCACCCGGTTGGTGTGCAATGCCTGGAACGCCTCGTCAAGACGGAAGCCTGATACGGATTCGGGGCTGGACACCTGATCGCCCAGGATACGCATCCGGTACACACCGTCGGTGCCCATGAAGTAGATCATCTGGTTGGGCGTCTGGCACCAGGGACGGCCGAACCACATGCCCGTCACGTCGGACACCAAGTCAATTCGTCCGCCCGATCGTGGAGCGGGGTCGCCGCGCAAGACCTTGATCGTGTGGTCGCCACCGATCACCGCCAGGTCATCGTTATGCGGGATGAAGGCATTGACGATATCCCCGATGACACCGGCCACGCCTGTATTGAGGATCACGGGGTCTAGGGTGCTGGAGGTTGAGGGGCTGTTGTTGAAGTCGAGCGGGTCGCCCACTTTGCCGAAGTGGATATTCTGGTCTGCCCCTTTGACCGCTGCAAGCACGATTCTCCCGCGGTAAAGCTCAATGATCCTTGCGCCGTTTGATCCACTGGTCGGCAGCGACCCGCCGTTGCTTGCAGTCCACGCCGCGCTGGCAGGACTTGGTGAGGGCAACGCAAAATCGGGCGTTGCGGTCTTATACCCGGTGGAAGTGCCGTCGCAGATGTAAAATACGCCATTGTATTCAGCACTGGTGGCCGTGAAGATGTCGGTATCCACCGTCTGGGTGCCCATCCGCGTCTTTTCCACCTCACCCACCGGCGGGTTGACAATCTGGTGGATCTGACCGCCCGAGATGGCCATCAACGCCACGTTTCGGGTCACCCGCCCGACGTTGGCAGGATCGACACGGAAGATTTGCTCCGTGGTGGTGGGGGCGCTGGTTACACCGAACTGCACGTAGTCATCGGTGGGGCCGTAGGCCATGCTCGTCGTGCTGTAGCCCTGGTTGGCGTTCTTGTCCTGGTACTGCATGGAGCTGGTCGAAACCAGCGTGGTAAACGTGGAGCCGGAGATATCCACCTTGGTCTGGAACGTCGGCCCGGCGCCACAGGTCACCGACTCCTGGTCGTTGGGCCTAATGACTAATCCGTTGACGACACCGTTGCCGTTGGAATCGTCGAACTCCACACCCACCGAACCGTCGGCGGCGGCGTAACGGATCAGCGTCTTAGCCGGTGAGCCGTGCGAGGTAAACCCGACATACACATTGCCGCTGGTATCCACGTCCATACAGAAGTGGCTGGCGCTAGACATCGTCACGGACCAGGTGGTGCTCATATCCGAGACCTTAAACCGGTAAAGGCCGGTATTTGTGTCCCTGGCGTAGAACACGTCTTCGTCGGACTTGCTCATGATCGATTCTTGGTAGTCGTTGTCCGATACCGTCCACACGCTGGTCAGCGTATTGGCCGAGGCGTCGTAGTCGTAGATATAAACCTCGCCGTTGGGCGTGGACTCCGAGAAGTTATCAAAGCACAGCCGGTACAGGCCGTTGGACCGTTTGATGACGCTGATGCTGGCCAGCCGGTCGGTGGTGCCGTTGTGATTAACAATATCGCTTAATAGAACACTGCCGTCGGAAGGGTTGACCACCCAGATATTCTTGTCCTGGTACGTGCCACCGGTCTGCCGAACGCCCACCAGGAACAGGTACAGCCCGTCGGGCGAAATCGCAAGGGAGCGTGAGCTGGAGTTGCCGATATAGAAGCCCCCGCCGTTGCTGGTGATATCCACGCCCCAAGTCTCGGTCAGGTCGTCGCTGATGCGGAACAGGTTGGGTGTCTGGCTCGTTGCGGACTGGTGGCAGTAGAACACCCCGTTCTCGTTGGGGTCGGCCACCAAACCCGAAACGGTGATCGCCGCGATGGTACCGCTGGACAAGTCCATCGAGTTGACCGTGGAGACGGTGGCGGTCTGGTCCAACGCCACCGTGCGGTTCATGTCCTGCACGGGGTTGGACGAATTAATCGCCTCGCCGTGGAACTTGCTGGTGCCGTTGCGTTGGCCGCCGCGGGCGCGTTCCAGGATCGGGTCGTAGGACCGCGTGTTGAGCGAGTCGGGCGTGGTGCCCTCGGGCTGGCGGTTGTACGCCGTGCCCTGGTGCAGGCCTTTGAGCGGGTAGGGGATGGAGACGACAGGCACGCTAAACACTCCCCATCATCGCCAGTGTCGATTGCTTCTGGCGTTCGTTGTCTTGCGGGGTAATGTCCTTGGCGTCCACGAACCGGCGCGGGTAGGCCAGATTTGCACGGTACGTCGCGGCTAGGGTCTGGATACACAACGCCTCGTTGACATTCCGCTGGTAGGCGTACAACCGTGGTTGCCAGGGCATCGGCTTGCACAACAAGGTCTTTTCGTCGTTGTATTGCAGGTCGATCCCCCGCCCCAGCGCCATGCCGCACCAGAAATCCACGCACGGTTTGTGGTGGATGTACTCTAGCGAGTCCTGCATGTGGTACATGCCGTGGAGCGTGATCTTCTCGTAACCGTCCATGATGCACAGCGCCAGCGCATAGGCGGCGGTGCAACTGAAATACTCCAACCCTTTGAAGTATTCGATCACCTGCTGTAGCGGGTAGGGCATGGAGCCCTTGAACCGCTTGTCGGTCTCCCGGTTGTAGACGATGGCGTTCAGTTCATTGCATTCTTGAACCACGTCCCCGGCGAACAGCTCCGCGTCGTCGAGCATCATGACCGCGCTGACCTTGCTGAACCGCTTCTGCATCACATAGGCGCGGTTGATACAGATTACCGTGTCGGTGTCTTGGACCGGTTCACGGTACGCGTCGATCATGCCCACCAGGATGGCGTGGCTGTTTTCCATCAGCTCTCGGCGGCCCACGTGCCGCGCTGGGCGATCGTCCAGTATTCCCCGCCGTCAAGGACCACAGTCACGCTATCGCCCACGGCGTCGGTCGCGGCGGTGTTGATCAGGCCCTTGCCCGACGTGCCGCCGTTGACCTTGTCGGCGCTGGTGACTTTGAGCGTGGCCCCGCCGGTGGTCGCGGCGACACCGACCAGGAACGTAAACTGATCGCCGTCCTGGCCGTTGGCCGCCAGCGGCAATGTGGCGTCTTTGTTGGTTGTCGTCGTCCGAATGACATTGCCGATGTGGCTGCGGTTGAGGGTAATATCGATGCTGGTTGCAACGACCTTGGTGGGACGCTCTTTAATCAGTTGTTTGGTGCGTGAGGGCGAAGGCATGGGGTGATCTCCTTGTAAAAACCATTGAACCCGTCAGACGGGTGCCTTATGTAAACGCTGCGATCCGCACCTTCGCGGCAGACCCGCTGGTCTGATAGAAGGTGATCTTCTCGATGTTGTCGGCGGTGCCGACGGTGCCGAAATCTTCGGCATGGTCGCTCTCGCGGCTGTTGTCGCCGCCCAAAACCAGCGGCAAGCCCGCCAAGACCGGCAGCACAATCAATTGCACACCGGACTCGCCGTCGGCCACGACCAACTCCACCTCGCCGGTCGTGTCGCTTTCGATCCACAGGAAATCGAAGTCGCCGATGTCTTGGGTGATATCGAACAGCTTCGTGGCGGTTGAATTGGCCACCGACACCTCTTGGTCGTGGTAGGTGTCGGTGCCCAGCGTGATCTGGACGGGGGTAGTCAGGCTGCCGCCCGATTTACGGTCGCCGCTGATCGTGACCTCGAATCGTGACCAGATATTAATGGTGCTCATGTCGGGTTCGGCACCAGGCCGCTCCTAAAAACACCGCCCAGGGTCGCGTGCTGGGCCACGCCGCCGCGGTGCGGTCCGTGGTCCCACTGGGTCCGTGACTGGGCATCGACTAACTTTTGAAACACAGAAGAGTTGTCCACCGCGTCGATCGCCTGCTCCTGCTCGTCGTCCTGCTCCTTGGCGAACGCGCGGATGTACTTCTGCAACAGGTGCTCAAACTTTTCGGGGATGTTGGGCACGTCGCTCGTGTTGACCAGCCTGACCCAACCGGCCTTATATTCGATCCGGAAACTCGTCCCGGCCGTCACATCCGGCCAAAACTCCAAGCGCGGGTTGGGCTGCAACTGTTCTTTGGTTTCCTGGCCCGGCCAGGCGATGGCGTACCACGTAAACGTGTCGGTGTCGCTGGTGTCCGAACGCAGCGCGGTGATGTGCGATAGCGTGGTGGGCGACGTGGCAAAGTTCACCCCGTCAGTCGTCCAGATCGAATCGAGTTCGCCGAAGTCAGGCGGCAACTCCAAGAACTGCGATTGCGTCGCGGCGGTCAGTGTTAGCGGGGGCCGATTTCGGAACGACCAGGGGTGGGCCAGCACCATGTAGCTGCCCGCCTGGTTGATGATCTGGTCCTTGGTCGTGTTGACATCCGTGTACACGGCGTTGGGGTCGCCCCCGCCCAGCGCGTGTTTGACGAACGATCGGTAATCGGCCAGGGTCAGTGCCATGATAAAACCCGCGACGCCGACGAAGGCGCCGAGGGCGAGACGTATGACTACGCCGAGGTTGCGGTGCCAAAAGCGGCGTTGGCGCCGTTGAACAGAACGTCGATCAACGTTTCACCGGCCGCGCCGCTGTCTTCCAGGGTGACGGCGACGTAGGTTTCGTGCAGGACGCTGTCGGCGTCGAGCGTGCTAGAGGCCGCCGGGACGCACTTGACGCCCACGTGGCCCGATCCGTTGGCGACCTTGGCCTTGCAGCGGCCCTGGATGCAGTAACGCCCGACGGTGTTGTCGGCGTTGGTCTGCAGGGCGATACAGTAGACCTTGCCCAGCGGGTTGCCCGCGGCAGCGGTAAAGTCCGCCGGGACGATCACGTTGGCAAAACCACCGGCGGAACTGCCCGCGGCGTTGGTGGTCACTTCGGATTGGGCATTGGACAAATCCAACTGGCACAGGTCGCCCACTTCGTGCGCGGCGCCCGTGCGGTTGGTAGCGATGATCTCGGTGTACGCCGGTTCCCAACCAAAAGGCGGTTGTTGGGGTGCTGATTGCATAATTAAACTCCTAACTGACTGATATCAACAAAAACGATTAATTCGTCGGGCTAGACGGCGCGATAATGCCCAGGCCGCGCTGGCGTGAACGCAGGAACAGGTTCCAGTACACATCGAAGTAGATGGTCTGCTTGTGGGGCTGGTTCACGTCGCTCATCGGCGGCTTCTGCGTGAAGAACCGCTGGCTGTGGAACACGATCTTGAGGTACTCGGGGTTGATGAAGATAAACCGAGGCTCGTTGGCCGCCTCGACCGCCGATGTGTACACGGCGGCGGTGGCCATCCCGTCGATCTTGCGGATATCCATACCCGAGTATTGGATACGGGTGTACGCCGGGTCCTGGGGTGACACCGAGCCGACCAGCCGGTCGTTGCTGCCGCGCACCAAGCGCTTATAGATCTTGATGCCCTGCTTCGAACAGATAAAGAAGGCGTTGGGGATGCCCGCGTCCTCGAACTTGTCGCTCTGGATGCCGATGTCCGGCGGGTCGTAGTCCACGTCTTCGATCAGGTCGTCGAACGCGGCGATCAGGCCGTTGGTCTCGTCGCCCGGCGCGGTGTGGTCGTAGGTCGAGACCGGGTTGCGCCACTTGTCTTGCGACGCCGGGTCGATTGTCTGGACGGTGGTAAACCCGGTGGGGTGGAAGTTGGTGGTATCTTCGGTCACCAGCGAGAAGATCGAGTACGGCTCGGTGCCCCCGGCCGCCTCCATATCCGCGTTGGAGGGCACGGCCAAAAGGCTATCCTCGATGCCGTTGAACCCGGCGGTCCATGCGGCCATCTCCTTGACGCGTTGGAGCCGCTTGAAGCGGTGGAACCGCGCGATCCGGGTCATCTCGCTGGTGCCGTTGAGCAGCGACTCCTGGTCGGAGATCGTGTAGTTGAACGTGGAGAACCGCCACGGGATGCTGATCGTGTCGGTCGTCTGCTTGTTGCTGGGCGACCGGGTGGTATCGATCCCGTAGTTCTCGTAGCTGCCGTTGTCGTCGAACTGGATCACGTCGTCGATCGTCTGGCCGCCCTGGAGCACTTCCTTCATGGGCTTGCCCTTGAGGATCTGCTTCATCAGGTAGCTTTTCTTGACGGCCTCGTTGACGACTTCTTCGGGGCCGGTCAGGAACGCCGGGCCGGTCGTTTGCACAAAATCGGTGTAATTACTGATGGACATGAAAAGTCACTCCGTCTTAAGTAGCGCTGGGCAGGCCCAGCTCTTTCCCAAGACGCTTCACCTTCTCATGGTCCTCGTCCTCAAATGCACTGAACCGTTCGTACTCCAACTCTTCTCGGGTCTTGGCCGTGTTGCTGGTTTCAGCGGCGCCTTCCACGGTCGCCTGGGATTCACGGCGGTCCTGGTGTTCGTCCACCAGCTTCTGCTGGCTTTCCTTGGAGACGGCCGGTCCCAGTTCCAGAACGGCCGCGTCGCGCATGACCGACGCGGTATCGTTGCCGTACCGGTCGTTGGCGTCCGAAGCGCTGTAGAGCGACTTGGCACGTTCCAATACACGGTCGTAAGACTCTTTGGATTTGAGGCGGGGGAACTCGTTTAACAGCGATTCCCTGGCGGTGGCCAGGTCACGCTGGAAGCGGGCGACCTCCATCTGCCGGACGGCTTGTTGGAGTTGGGCGAACTGGTCTTGGTGGCTCTTGGCCTGCTTGGCCAGGATCGATTCGAAGGCCTTGGCCTGCTCCTCACCCAGTTCGGTTCGGACAGCGGACAGTTCATCGGAGAACAAAGACAAGTCGGGCTTGGCGTCTTGTTTTTGTTGATGCTCGGCTTCACCGCGTAACTGTTCAAAATCGTTACGCAGCCGGGCGTACTCTCTGCTCATGGTGTCGCTGTTGGCCTGGATGGGCCGAAGCACGTCGGCCTGGTCCATGACCTCCTGGTGCGACATCCTTTCAATCAGTGAAGGCGAAAACTTGGCGCGTTTAAGCACCTCCACCGCGTGGCCGTAGCCCTCCGGTTCGTCGCCGCCGTCTTCTTGGGTTTCGGCGGGCGGGTCTTCGGGCTTGGGCTTTTCTTCCTGAGCTTTGGGTTCTGCCCCTGAATCATCCTTGGGTTCGGCCTGCTTATCAGGTTCGGGCCTGTCCTTGGTCTTGATCTCGGCGCCAATCACATGGTCCGGGATTTCCACGGGCTGCTCGAACTGCGGCAGTTGGTCCTCGGTCGGTTCAGGCTGGTCCGCTGCTTCGGGTTGTTTGGTTTCTTCTGCCATTAGTTAGTCGTTTGTGTTTCCGCGCCGGTGTTGGTCGGAGCTGGTTTGGCTTTCTTGGCACGGGGCTTGGGCGTTTCGGCTTTGGGTTGTGGCGGTTGCGATACACCGATCAGCCCGACCACGTTCCGGGCCACCGTCTGGGGGTCGGACGCCATCAGCTTGTTGTCATTCAGCTGGGTGATGGTTTTGCCGTCGCAACAGACGTTGAACGCTTTGGGCTCAACACCGTTGGTAAAGGTGACGCGCTTGCCTTCCGGCGCGGCGGCGGTGATCGCCCTGAAAAATGCGGTGCGGTCGATCGCTTCGGATTTGGTTTTGGTCGTCATTTGTGGTTAGTCCCTCACGTACCCGTGGCGGGCGCAGATATCGCGCTCGTGGGCACGGTTTTGGATAATGGGCTGGCCGCGTTCGTTGGTCTTGCAACCGGCCAGACGGCGGGGCAACACTTTGGAGACGTAGGGGTACTGGTGGACGATGGCCTTGGCGCCCGCGTCGATATCAATACCGTCTGAGACAATCCTTCTGTACCACCGGCCCCGGTCATGGACGAGAGAACCGATCGGTGGCGCGTCGGACATCGGGTAGTCTTTTTCTAAGACATCCTGCTCGTCTTCGACGCACTGGAATTGGTAGGTGGCCATGCCGAAAGTTCCACGTGGAACGTTCAGCAAGCGCTAAAAAGAAGTGACGGCAAATCGCCGTGCGTATCTACTACTGAATTATTACCCTAAGCCGACTGTTTGGCAAGCGGTTGAGCGATCACACGCTTTTTTTCTTGGTCCCTGTCCAATGCGACCAGCGCCATCCCGTCGGGCACATCGACATAGATCGTCGCCTGGCCACGCCGGGCGCCGACACACTGCAAACGGATATTCTCCGCGATCAATAAACCTTCTTTAAGTTTGAGTGTCACGGCGGGCATGGTTAACTCGCTAAAAGGCGTTGATCGGCGGCCAGCGTGCCCGAGTTCTGCAAGCCCGCGACCTGCGTTGGCTGACGCGGCACCGCGTTCTGTAACGCGCCGCCACGCGCATCAGATTTCGTGACGCCTTGGGCTAGTTGAATCTGAGCCACCTGCTCCAACATGTCCAGGTCCACCACGCTCGACAAGCTGCGTTTGTTCAATCGCTCGCCGACCACATCCAACAGCTCGTCCCAGCGGATAAACGGCGCCACCGGCATGACCTGGGCCATGCTCGTAACGGTGTTCAGTGTTTCGATGGCCCGTCTTTGCTCGATCGCCTCGTCGGTACGGCGGGTCGAGTACATATCGACTTCTATTTCCAGGTTGTACCACGAACCACGCGGCGGCGGGGCCAACATCCCCGTCTCGATCGACTCCTGCACCGCGGCCAACAAGTCCGTAGACACCAAACCCGCTACGGCGATGATATCCTCCATCTCCTCACCCCCGATAAACGTGCCCTGCATACCCGTCTTCGGGTCGCCGATGCCAAACACCATCTCCGGCGTGTAGTGGAAGTACCAGCTTGCGGTCTTGATCACCTGCTGAACGCCTTTCATGAACCGGGATTCCTGCCACGACAGCCGCACATCGGTTTTCTGCTCGGCGATTGTTTCGGCCGTGGCGGTGACGCCTTTTTCCGGTGACTTGACCGCACCGCCCAGGCCTATGTTGCGGTCCAGCCGCGCCTCAGCCATCTGTTCTTGGCTCTGCATCTGGCTCGTGACGCCACCGATCTCGAACTGCCCCGTAATCGCCGAGTCAAAGTTAGGGATCGAGGCTACGTGCCCGTGCTCGATTTTAGCCACCTTATTGGCGCTGTCTTCGGTAGCCGTTACCACAAACCGCTTGTAATTCTTGCTGGCGTTGGAGTTGGTCACCGCCAGATCGTTGAAATCCTCGGCCTGATCGATCACCGCGCTCAACGCACTGAGCGGCAGCGGCCACTTCTTGGTGAAATACGCGCCGAACACGGTGTACGGACCCCACGGCGGGCCGTAGAACGGGCGCGGGTCGCGCAGCCACATCTTTTTCTGGTCGTTCGAGCCGTCCACCAGGGTATAGATCGTGCCGTTATAGCCCTTGGACCGCAACGGCGGGCCGCCTCGCCAGTTCTCGGGCAACTCGGAGGTCTTAAGCGTTTTCTCAGGCACCCATACCTCGTACACCTTGACCTGTTTGCGGTCCGGGGCATCCATTTCACGCTGGTTGGGTGTGAACTCATCCGACACACGCGATTTTTCCGCCGCGTCTTGGATCGCATCTCTATTCACACGCGGGTCTTTCTCCAGGTCGTTCTTATCGATCAGCATGGAGTGGCCCATCAACCTGGCCTTGCTCAGGTTATAAAGCCCCGCATCAACAAAAAATGTGTCGGACCGGATGTGCTGGACGAACGGGCGTTGCGGAACAAACTCACGGCGGTCGTCGTAGCCGGGCTGGCTGGCGATGTTCGTCATCACCACGCCGTAGTTGAACAAAAAGTCGTAGGCCACCGTCTCGAGCTGGTCGGCCAGCTCCATATCGGCCACCCACCGGTTCAACACGTACCTTTGCGACTCGGCCACCTCCCGTTCGGTGTGGGGCAGGCGGGTATTGACCGCTACCTTGGGGTTGTTGAACACGATATTGGGTAATAGCAGGTTGATCAGCTCGAACGGCAGGTTCTCGATGGAGCGGCCCGTGGTCTCGCCCTTGGCCTCGGCGCCCATATAGAGCCGCCAGGCGCGTTCGGACCGCTGCAAAACGGGCTTCCGTGCCCGTTCCGCGGCGCGAATCTCGTCCAACAGATTCGAGGGTTCAAGATTGAGCATGATAAAGCGCCTTGAATTGTTCGAAGGTCAAATCGCAATAGATGATTTTGTTATACAACTCCTCGATCGTCTTGGCGGGATGGACGAACTTAACATCATCCAATAAACGCTCGAAACCACGAACGGTTGGTTCTTCCAAGCGGTCTTGGGTGTTATCCTTATTCATTTTCCAACGCCTTTCTACGGACCCGGCCTTTCAGGTCGTCTAAGTGTTGTTCCAAAGCGTCGTCGGCAACGCGGAAACCCCTTGCGTGTTCATCGTCCAAGTGCAGCATCCGGTTCGAATCCAGGGCCACACGCCGGTACTCACTCGACAAGTGTTCCAGCCAATCCAACGCCTGTTGGTTTTGCTCGTTCATCCGGCCAGCCTTTCCACGTCCAATACCTTGTCCATGCCCAACAGCTTCGCTAACGAACCGGGCTTGAGCACCGGCTGTTTCTTTTCTTCGATCGATTCCAATTCGTAAAGGCCCATCAACGCCACCATATACGCGATGACCCGGTCGCCGTGGTTGGCGCGGCCGCCCGACATCATATCCACCTGCGTATCAGGCCCGACCGACCCGTCGTCCATATAGATGTACCGCATCATCTCGTCCAGGCCTTGGTGGCTAGGGATCTGCAATCGCCTGGGGTTG
>JAOEHT020237283.1:0-10813 GCA_025448195.2 Parazoanthus atlanticus | reverse complement strand
TCATTCAAGTCTCAGCTAAACAACATCAACATCACAGAAATAATCAACACTAGCCATTATCATGACTAACTGTCGCTGCTACAGTGTATCCCTGCGCTTTATATCCCCTCAGGGAGGTCACGCAGTATACAATTTAGAATTTAGATTTAAACAAGTATTATTGCAACGAAGCTTGTCAGTTTGTTACAAGAATTTGTAAGTACAATACACATATATTAAGCTCCAATTGACAATATCAACTTCCCCCCCAACAGGAACAAAACGGGAAATAAAAGGATGTCCAAAGTCTCTTTCTTTAACCTTGATAGTTGCAATTGCTTGTTATTGAGGATTGTATATGCACATCGTATGTAGCACAAGTGTTTGTTCAAATATTCCCAAATCAACCACTTTCCAGCTGTTAAGATGAATTTGGACCTTACAGTACATGTACGTCTTATTTTATCTTTGTGTTTTGTAACTCAAGCAAAGCTCAGGACTGCAATTTCATCTGTTGTGGCACTTGTGGATGTAGTCCAGCAAGGAACTGAGGAAAGTCGATTGAACAACAATGCCGAAAGACTCATGAAAGAACCTTGCCGTCCTCTAAATAAAAACTAAACCATTGATTGTCCTGATGAATAGTTCCACAAGCGAACAAAATTGTTTCCGACATGCTAAATTAAGCAACAAAGCAATCTGCATACAACTTAAGAATAAATTTCTTCTTTGTATTTATCAACGTTCTCACCAAAACAAGACCAAATGGCAAAAGAACAAGCCCACGGCGAGCACATAGTAAAAAACTATTGTAGGGGGTGCTCAGGGAAAACCTGCAGGGTGGACCACAGGGGCAGAAAAATTGGAATCCAGACAGAACGAGTCCTGAAAAATCTCGGTACTAGATTCAAATAGTGTTGCTGTCTCTTTTCGCTTAACAGCAATAATACATGTAATAATAACAACTTTATATTCATAGAGTGCAAAAACACGTTACAGACAGAAAAACTTGTGGCCCTTGATACTTTAAACATATAAAATGGTATTAGAAGATTGTCGACAAAATACTTCATTTGTATGATATAAAAATATGTTATGCTACAAAATGCTCTACGTACTACAGTATACATGTACATGTTGGCACACTGACCTCTTGGGCTCTGTGAGCTATCCAAGCATCCGACTTCTCTGGAAAAATCTACAAATAAAGTACAACAAAAATGCGATTACCATTAATCAAAATGTTCTTACTTTGACTTGTAATCTTGAGCAAAGACTTTGCACTGTACAAGTACATGTACTACTATACAGTCATGTAGGTGGAGTAAACCTCAAGGGATTCAGTCTTTCGAGGAAGTTCCATATACTTACAGATTCATAATCATGCCTGAAAGAACTGACATCCAACCTGCCACTTCTTCTTATATGTTCCATCAGCATATCCCTATATGAAATTATGTGCAATTGTGAGATGAGGAATACCTGAGAGAACGTACAGAGACCTCTACATTTATTCATGTACAGTACTTAAAGTTAATAACTGACTATTGTAAACCTAATCTGACATTATTACTAACAGTATGTTTTGGTATCAGGCTAATGTTCTTAACCCTACTGTATCTTACACGGGCTTTTTGGGGGTTCCTGGTCACTGGGCAGGGGGGCAGAAAGTGCCCGCGGCCCGTAGCTCATAAACTATTAGAGGGAACATTTTGAAACTTGGAGAATATGTACAAGATGGGGGCCATCTTGGCTGCCATCTTGGAATTTTCATGACATCAAAAAGGTCTTACTTGACTCAAAATTAGTGGAAAACTGTTGGAATCAACTTTAATTAGTAAAAATCAGAAAATTTAAATTATGAGAAAATTTTAGGAAAATTTTAGGAAAAATTTCGCTGACACATCACTCAGAAACTGGTTGCCATGGAAACACGATGACTAAAAACAAAATTTTAACACATAAAATTGTTCCTCAATAAATTTTAGGAAAAGTCACAAAACTTTGGAGTGCTACCTTTAATGTTTTGTTTTTGAGAGAGGTTTGAATTTGGCGAGGGCACTTTCGGCCCCCCCTCCCCATGTAAGATAGGGTTTATTAAATATAATTATACATCTATTAAAGTATCTAGAAAATACATTTCAATCTTTAACTTCATTGACAGCAAATTGTTTTAACACACATTACATGACTGTACTAAGCAACTTGTAAACTTTATTAATATATATATTATATGTATCACTGTATAATTAGTCATCTAGTAGTAGAAAAGTATTAGTCAGAATTACATATAAAAAGTCATGTACATGTACCTCTGATTTAGATTTCAAATAATATATATATACAATAACATGTACAGCACATTAGCTACACCATGCACAAAATTGTATAATTTGTACATTGGCCAGTAACACCCTTAATGATATCAGCAGTTTCTGGGGTAACTACCTAATATTTTCCAGATCTGGGTTCCCCATGCTTAGGTTGCCATGGCCAGAGTACTTCCAGTCCATATCAAGTTCACTCAGGGGGGTGTATTCCAAGGGTTTATCACAACCTTCCATACTAATCTCCTCAACACCATCAAATCTTGAGAAGAGAATTGACACTGCAACATTCATTGTCCCATAGGACTTCACTTGATGGTACATACCTGCAACAAGGAAGTATGGGATTCAACCTTTTAACCAACTTGTGAAAATCTATCATCTCCTTACAGTATCAGACAGTATAATAATATTTATTATTGTTATAATAAAACAATAATTTAGAATTTCTATAGTGCTGTTACACTAATTGTTCAGAGCGCTTTACAATACTACAGAACGAATTAATGATTAAAAGTCATACTTATTTACATCTAATTTGCAATTATAATGTATACAAACAATTTTACAACTCTGAATCACACTGTCTACAAATGTTTACTTTGAGCCCTGCTACTCTAGTTGGTAAATGGGGTCCCAAATATTTTGAAGGGGTCAAACATCTCTTTCATTATAATTATCTACTGGTCAGATTGCTTGGAATACACTGTATCCATTTGAACAGTATAATGGCAGCTATTTTATTTCTGGTGTTCAACAGAAGTGCCAGACAAATTTTGACACAGTTAAAAAAGAAATATAAACAAAGTCAAGAACCCTTCTGTTCCAGTTTTTCCAGCTATACTTGAGCAGTCTTTAAACAAGTGAAACTCTACTCATGCAGTCAACAGAAGCCACAAGTTTATTAATAAATGCTGCTCCCACTTTGAATTGGTAAAAACTACATGAGTGTCTACATGTACATGACAAGTTTCTGATTGGTCTTCTTCAGCTTGGGTCCAAGGTTTGGATGCTTCACTTTCCTAAGATTGTGCAGATCTAGGTTTTGGTGGTGGTTGCTTCAAAACGTCAAACAGCATAGATCTGCGATCATTTTCAATTAGTGGTATTACATTAATTATATATCCCAAGTGACCTTCATAGGCTGGTCTGACCTGCATAATTTTGAACATTGAAACCCACTGACCCACTGTGACTGTAGAAAAACCTGCATTTGAGTCCAGAAGCTGCAATATTTTCTGATAAAAGTGTTTCAGAGCATGAACGGCACAAAACGATAAAAGATAAAGAGAAGCAAGGAATTGGTCTCAAAATGCAGGCAATGGTGTTTCAGAGATCCTAAATTTCAAAACTTTTCAGGGAGCTTGCTATGAACTCCCCTAGAAGCAAGGCACTTGTGTGCTCAGACGACAGTGACCAGCATTTGGGCTGCTATTACTTGGGGTCTACTGTATGTTACATTACACCACTTTCATCAAATACTTGCCTTTGTTGTGTTTATCATTAATTCTTCTTGAACAGTGGTGTTTCCTATACTAATCAATCTCTACAGATTTTGTAAAATATACTAAAATGTAACTTACTTTTTGGCAAGAATATGCAATCCCCAGCATTGAGTGTAACAAATGCCCAAGGTACCTTGGCAACATCTGGATATTTGAAAAGATCCACATTTTCTGGGTTGATGCGGGAGAATCCTCCTATCTCTCTCTCAGGCTCCCAAGCCTTGTAGATCTTGTCTTCATACTTGAGTAGAAATTATTACAAGGAATGTCAAGACAATAATAGAGGAGAGCCTTCAAATTACAGTTATTGGTTTATTCATACTGTAAGACCTTGAATGGTTAAATTTTCATGTAGTAATAAAAATTATATTAAATCATACAATACAAACATTTTTTTATAAAATTAATTAAAAGTAAAGTATCATGTAACCTTGTACTGAATCAACTTCCACTGCTTTGTGCCATTATACAAGCAGTTCATTGCATTGAAGGCATCTTTGTGTAGGATACTACTGGAACCCCCTCCACTAAGCCACAGGTCCACTTCCACGAATCGCTGCTTGATTGATCCACACATGAGACAGGGTTGCACTGCAATGTCACCCCACATGGGTGTTGGCAATTCTGATACAATGTACCCATTGGACTGATGAAAATGAGTCAGAAAATTTTCTGTGCAAATAAATAAATAATTACAGGGTGTCAAAACAAGCTGGCATCGGCCAAATTTGATCACATACATGTATTGCAATGTAAATGCCGGCTAAAAACAGTGCTTGCTTAAGCCCAGTTCACACTTGTGAAATAAGCACATTTGCAAGCACTTGAGCATAAGAAATTTAAATGACAAAGGAAAAGACAAAGGAATACCAAGTGTGCTACGAGATGGAACAAGTTCACATCAGCGGTCATTTGTCTTTTCCTTAAGTTTGTTATTTAAATTTCTTATGCTTGTGCTATGCTTATTTCACAAGTGTGAAGTCAACCAGGCTTTATAAATTATTTACTACCCCATCCCCTCGTACAGATCATGCCACCTACTTTCACAGGCAGACCTCCTACTTCAAAACATAATTAATGACAACCCAACATTATAATAAATTATATATACATGTATAATCTAACATTCTCACACTTCTTATTGACTAATACCAACTGAAGACAGTTTTCAGTGCTTACATGTGTCCATGTACAGTACATAGTTTCTGATACAGTTAGGCCTATGATCATCTAATCTATTTCCAAGGAGCCTGAAGACACCTGGGTCTGCTTGTTTGAAAGTGGTTTAGCACTAACCCGGGGTTAAAGTCTTAACTGACGACTGGGCTTCCTTCCTTATAGATGGTTTTAGCAGATATTTTGGTTTACACAACTGTGCTTCCTGGAGGTGTCTAAACAATACTTTACATAATTTAAATTGGACCAGATTACTGTACATACAGTATTCCTAAAGAAATTTAATTTAAAACTTGCCCTACCTGGGCTCAAATTTAGGCAACTTTCAAACAATCTGGCCCTGGATGCTAGGCTTACATGTACCTCTCACTTTTTTCTTCTTATTTTTTTGTTGCATGTTTACTGTACTACTAGGCTGCAGGTGAGATGAAGTCCTCCCAGGAGGTACTACCACATATATACACTTGGTTATACATAGGTTTGACATTCACAATTTTGGGGGGTTGATGATTATGCTTGGTATCTACTGTATTTGAATAGAAAGATCTTGGCTGACATTCATTTGGCATTTTTAACTGTCATGAACTCAAATAATTTTTATATCATTTTAGTTTTGAACAAGGGTATTTTTCATTACTAACAATATTCACTAGTATGTAGTTTTGATGTACAATATCTTTTCTTGGATTCTGAATTATGGCTTCACATATTTCGCCCCTTCCATCACTGGCATCACTCATATTATAAATAATAATTATACAGACTGCATACATGTATATTCCAGTGTTGAGAAATTTAAGACTTTCCCAAATTATCTAGGGAGCCAATACTCCCACTACCTTCTTTATTATTTGCTAGATGAAAGTTTTGCCTCATCCTAACATTCACTCTGACTGTAGCCCTGTGGTTTACAATTGCAGGTACATGAACTACATTTTATGTAGGGTCATTTTGTCCCCTGTAAGCACCCAGCTACTGGGTTGACCTTTTCCCCTGTACTAAAACACCCAGATACTGGGTTGGCCTTTTCCCCTGTAAACACCCAGGTATTGGGTTGACTTTTCCCCTGTAAACACCCAGGTACTGGGTTGGCCTTTTCCCCTGTAAACACCCAGGTACTGGTTTGGCCTTTTTCCCTGTTAACACCCAGATATTGGGTTAACCTTTTCCCCTGTAAACACCCAGGTACTGGGTTGGCCTTTTCCCCTGTAAACACCCAGGTACTGGGTTGACCTTTTCCCCTGTAAACACCCAGGTATTGGGTTGACGTTTTCCCCTGTAAACACCCAGGTATTGGGTTGACCTTTTCCCCTATAAACACCCAGGTACTGGGTTGACCTTTTCCCCTGTAAACACCCAGGTATTGGGTTGACCTTTTCCCCTGTAAACACCCAGGTATTGGGTTGACCTTTTCCCATATAAACACCCAGGTACTGGGTTGACCTTTTCCCCTGTAAACACCCAGGTATTGGGTTGACTTTTTCCCTTGTAAACACCCAGGTATTGGGTTGACCTTTTCCCCTGTAAACACCCAGGTATTGGGTTGACCTTTTCCCCTGTAAACACCCAGGTACTGGGTTGACCTTTTCCCCTATAAACACCTTAGCTACAGTATGAACAACTCACTGCCTGTACAATAATAACTTTAAATATTATAGCAGTTGGAAAATAGGTTATTCAATTTAAAAACAAATCCCTCGATCAAGTGACTACGTTTTACATGTAGTTAACAGAGTTCGAACACAGATACAAGAGGGAAAAACCAGGCAAAAAAACAACACTTCTACCAAAACAAAGCAAATGGAACATAAACGTTGTTTGCAAGTATAGTTTCTATTGTGTGTAGTTGACCTGGGTAGCTGGCCGGTTTACCCTTTCTTTATAAACCAGAGTTAAGTTTTTTTTAATACAGTTGCCGAGTAAGGCAAATATAAATTGATATCATGTTTCGCATCAGCACCTGCATGTGATTTAGGCACCACATGAAAAAGTTTTATTTTTCATTATCTTGATAAAACTCAGAGTGATCGTCAGATCAAGATATAGCATGTTTCAGCGTACACGTACAAAAACTAGCTTGTTCAAAGGACTTTTTCTTGGTCCTCATTTTCGGGGCAGTTAAATTTCGAGAAGGCTTATGACTGGAGAGTATTCTTCGTTTAGAAATGACCAAAATTTTTAATGTAAAGAAGAAAAATGAAAAAGACTTCACCAACTTTCCAAACTCCAAAGTGGTTGAGGCGAAATCCTAACACTAGGTCCCCACTAGCAACGAGCCACCATGTTGTCTCCTTCCACTTTTCATGTTTATAGATTGATCAAGGCAAAGTGGATGCAACCACTGCTTATTCATTTTGTTTATCGAACATTCTGGAACTTTAAAACTCGTGGTTTAGGACCACAACTACAAGGTAAATAAAACTCGCAGAGAAAATACATCGACACTCCATCCTACATTGGGCTACCTGTGGAAACAGTTCAGTTCCGTTTGGTGGGTATGACTATGAGTATAATGTAACACACAAAACCACAAGCAATGGGGAAATCTCGATAGCTAAACGAGTTCGAACTCAGACTCACCGATGGTATCCCTTCCGACTCCTTTCGCACCTACAGGAATCTTCCCGCTCTTTTCCCCTTTCGCCTCGACGCGAACTTCCAAATCACCAAAATTATTTTTCAAGTAATCCTCAGTCCAATCCGTGAAAGCCCGAGCGTGTTTGGCTGCGCCTCTCAGCACCGCTGCTCTAGAAGGCCTCACGTATTTTCTCCAGAAATCCTCAGCGCTTGGCATATGATCCAGTTCGTCCACCATGAGACTGTTTTGTGGCTCGCGATGAGAACCTAGTGGCTTCAAATGTCCTCGGGGTGAGTTATCGATGTTCATGTCAGAATTCTCGACGCATAGCGGCTGAGAACAGACTATTAAACAAAATGCGATCAAGACAGACATTTCTAAGGGTACTTAGCTTTCTATTGGGATGGAGAAACCGAAATTATATTAAAACCGGAACTTTTCTTGTAAGAACACGTCTCCTTTAAGTTTAACAAATGTATGCAGCCATTTTGTTTGTATTACCTCAGCCGATGGCCCTGGGACCGAACGTAGGTGGGAGAGGGGGGGGAAGGCAGATATACGCCCCCTCCCCTCCTCCCAAACTTTTTGAAATATCAGAGAGCTACATGCATGCACTGTAGTCGGATCTTTTATGGTTTTTCATGTGACATAACCTAACCACGCAGGAGGTTGGTAGAACTAGACTCGAGCCTGAGTAGCGTAGGGAAACTCAATGGCGGCTAATTTATTCGATTAAACGCCGCCCTCTAATAAACCGATGCCGCACTTAAGAGCAAAAATATTAATAAACGCCGCCCTCGAATAGACGCCGCACTTAAGAGCAAAAATATTAATAAACGCCGCCCTCGAATACATGTAGACGCCGCATCCATGATGCGGCGTTTATTCGAATAATATACTCAAAAAGTGAGTGCAGTAATAATCTAGTTTGAGCAAGCCTAAAAGATTATTACAATGTTTATCAGTGCATTCAAAGCTCTGAGGAATATAATCAAAACACGAGTACTTTGGAAATTTGCTGTCATTGATAACAATGTTTTTCAGTTCAAAGTGAGTATACTTCAATGCTCTTCCACTAAGCTCCCTCTTCGGAATTCTCGCAATGCACAGTTCCGTTTGTTAAAGCCGAGAACTTTGCTGGCACTACAAGCCCAACTTCTCTTCTTTTCGTGCAAAGCGAATAAACGCCGCCCTCGAATAAACGCCGCACTCAAATCACGAAAAATTTAATAAACGCCGCGGCGTTTAATCGAATAAATACGGTATTATATGTCCTAAATGTCTGGCTTTTCGTACGATTGTCCCGACCAGGTTTTTCCTTAAAAGTTGGTCATTGCGAAGGCCGTTAACATTTTAGATTAAAGACATAAACATCATCTGTCAAGAAGTCCGGCTAGGTTTTTCCGTAATAGTTGGTTATTCTGTCAAAATGGAACAACCCAAAAAATAAATAAATAAATAAATAAATAAATAAATAAATAAATAAATAAATAAATAAATAAATAAATAAATAAATAGGTAATGAGCGGGAACCGAACGATCATGAAATGCAACGATTAAAAAAAAAGAAAAAAAGGCTCTCTACATCAAATGTAATGAACATAAAGCGCAGCGAGTAAAACAAAACAAGGGTCAGTACATGAAATTCAACAAACACGAAACGCAACGACTAAAATAATAATAATTTTAAAATAATAATAATTTTTGTAGTATTCAGTAATTTGGGACACGGAATTTCCAATTTTTTTGCAACCGATGTTTGTCCGTAAAAGTTGGCTTTTAAGAGACTCGGTTTTGTAATTTATAAAATGGATTGGCTTTTTTGATGGATTGTGGAGGACATACATGAAACATGAAAAATCTTAGTACCTAGCCGCCCTTGGGAAACGTAGCGAAAATTGAGTGCCCCAAATGTTGACATCAGCTATGTTACATGGAAAACCGTTTTATAGTTCTTTTATGAAATAATCAACCTTATAATAATAATAAAAATAATAGTCTTAATTCTTAACCCCCTTCTGTGAGTATTTAAGTATTAAAGTCATTAAACATTTTAAAGTCATACTATTTATTATTACCATGCATTTTTATTATAGTTATAATTATTGTAAGTTATGTTATATTGTGATTATGATTTTAAAGCCTTAAAATACGGCAGCGATTTTCTGCAGACACGGCATTTTAATTTATTAGCAATTATAAAATAATATTTATAGTACGCACGCTCTGATTGGTTGAAAACCCGTGTGACATACTTGAATTCTTGTACAAGTTCCGTGTGTTCATTTACATGTATAAGGTTAAGAGAAAAACTAGGCATGTATAAAATCAATTGCTTGACGACAATCACTGCACCACGTTGAAGCCGGTGTTTCAATACTGATCCGGTTAGTTCACGCCCGCGCCAGCCTCAGCCTGACTAGTTCACACGTGCTGGAGCGACTGGGATCTTCATGATTGCTGAAAAATGAGTTCAGCGATCCCAGCGATTATATCAAAACCAAACTTTAGTGATCTGATCGATCCCAGCGATCGCAGATTCCACCATTCGATCGGCTTGATACTTTGATCGTCAGTTACATTTCAAATGGCTTTGAAGCGAAATTCCGTCTGCTGCCGCCTGTTGATTTCATCTTTAACAGACTTTGTGTTTGCCAATATTTAAAGGCATGCCTGTTACTCAAGCCATGGTCAGTTAAACAACGGAGTTCCCTTACACAAAATAATGGTAACTGATTCCAGGCGCGCAGGCAGTGGGGGTGTGAAGGGTGCGAACGTACCCCCCACCCACCCATGGGCAGGAAAACTTAAATAATTCGGCTCACAAAATGTGAACTTATGAAAAAAGAGCAGAGATTAACTGCGTTTCTTCTAATTTGTCACGTAAACATTATAGTTTGTTTTGGAATTAAAAATGGACTATTTTAATTTCTATTTGTCAATTTTCTGACTCTGTCGGCTGTTGTGCGATCTTTATACTAAGTGTACTGGCTTATACTGCGATCATTTGATATATTCTGAATCCAATATCACACATGTCTCATGTTGTTTCTACTACATTCATGTTATACTTTTAAAAGATCAAGCGATGGCGATTACTTCTTCTTTTGACTACTCTAAATTCTCTTTCTCCACCATGAAAACGCACGAAATGCAGTTCAAGTTTTCTCAAATTTTCCCAGGGTAGCTTGCCCCCGATCGCGAACCCGCCTAGAAGTTTGCACCTTCACTGTCCACACGCAACCCCC
>JAOEHT020237188.1:0-10814 GCA_025448195.2 Parazoanthus atlanticus | reverse complement strand
ATCAGGCATTGTATCTAATTATCTTTTCACAGGAAATGATGCAGAAATACTGCAGATTGCTGCTTGTGATGGTCAGTCAAGCCTCAACATCTATGTCCTCCCTCATCATGGTATCAGCCCAGGAGCTACGGCAGTGAACAAGCTCACGGTGTTACACAGTGTCCTGTTCCATGATGGTCGACCTGTGCCTGCTGTGGCCCTGGCTGAGGCGCCTTCCGAGCTGCGAAGCAGGCTGAGTGAGAGACAAAAGTGTTTACTACTGGCACATAATGCTAAAGCATTTGATGCAAAGCATCTGGTGAAGGCAATCGCATCATGCAGTCTTGTGGAAGACTTCGAACGGGTTGTAGTGGGCTTTTCAGACACACTAACTGCCTTCAGAGAACTATATCGAGGAAAGAAATGCACCCAGGAGAACCTTGCTAGTGAGCTGTTGCAGGATACGTACAATAATCACAATGCACTGGACGATGTCCTCATGCTGCAAAAACTTGCATCCAGATTCCTTAGTGACACATTGGTCATCAAGCATAGCTTCACACTGTCATGGTTTCTCGACTATTCCTCATTCTTGGACCAGAAGAGTGCCAACATGCTGACTCTACAACCCTTGATCGAGAGCAAAACTATCAGCAAGGGGATGCCTGACAAGATTGCAGCCTCTGGTTTGAGCTTCGGTCACCTGAAGCTTGCTCATGAGGGGTCGGGCATGGATGAGCTTTCAAATGTTTTGATTGAGAAGTTTGAGGGAAAGCCTAGGGTTAACTGGTTAGGCGCTGCCCCTGACATACTCGTGCTGGAAATGGGGTCGAATGACATTTTCTGATCCAAGCGCTGACCCTGAGACAATTTGCCAGTCAATACTAGCTTTTGTTGAGCTGTTAGTTGCTGACCTGAGAATCAGATACGCGATCATTTGCAAGATAATCACCAGAAAGAGGCCACCCTTTCCAAATTACAACAACCGCGTCGCTTTGTTGAACAGCGAGTTGCAGAAAGCTGTCGGCGAAAAAAGCGAACATGACATTGTGGTAGCATCGTGGTTTGACGAATTCAAGCAAGAGTATTTATTTTATTCACCAGATGGTGTCCACCTCAATGAAGTGGGTTCGAAAATACTATATCGAAGCTATCATGGAGCTACACTTTTTGCTCTACGCCAGATAGCAGAGAAAAATCCTTGAGTGGAGCTCTGTCGTAAAAACATGTGAAGCGTTGAACTCATGCGTTTGCCGCTTAACTTCGCATGCTCCGTTATTGTGCCGGGTCGGGTGTTTACACGGCGATTAATCAATTTAACTCTGGGAATAAAGGCTCCCCGTCACTTGATCCGACTCAGGGCCGCTGTAAAGAAAGATTTGGAAGTGTGGGAACTTTTCTTAGCAGAATTTAACGGCAGAACCTTTTTCTTAGAGGAGGCTTGGACTTCATCACCACAGCTACAATTTTACACTGACGCAGCTAGAACCTGTGGGTTCGGAATAAGTTTTGGGGCGAGTTGGACTTACGGCGAGTGGCCTGAAGACTGGAAAAGGAGAGATATTTCCATTCTTGAGCTCTTTCCCATAGTTTTGGGGCTGTTTATATGGCACGAAACCTTGCGAAACAAACTTGTAACATTTTGGTCGGACAATGGTCGGACAATGATAGCGTCGTCCAGGTTATCAACCAACAAACGGCCAAATGCCCGCACCTGCTCACGCTGATCCGCCAGATGGTGCTTATTTGCCTTCGCTATATCAGTGTTTCGGGCCAGGCACATCAAAGGAACACGAAACGTCCTCACTGACGCTCTGAAAATTAGTTATCTAGGGCACCTCATTATCTTCAACCATATTGAAAATCGATGCCCCCCTGGATTAATCTGTTATGGAAAATAGGTTGGTTGTCTCATTATCTAAAACCATATTGAAAATCGATGGTGGCGGATTTAAAATGACCCCCCTGGATTAATCTGTTATGGAAAATTGGTTGGTCGTCCGAGGGTTAAGTTTATTTATCTGGTAGTTATGTTGTTTCTTGCAGAGACTGGATATCAACCAAAGGACAAGGAAGTCGAAGAATTGAAACTATTGAAGAATGAAGACACCTCGTCCGACTCTGATGGGGAGGAAGAGGGTTGTGAGGAGAAGCCAAAGCACAAATTTGAACTTGGCGAGATAGCCGATTCAATTCTGACATTCATCGAAAGTAAGATTTATTATCGTATTTCCTCCAACAAGCCCCAGCAAAATGCACCAATATCGAGTTTCACGCGAACAACTCTAATTACCTCCGGAGTTTCTAGTTGTCTATATATTGTATTCACATATATTATCATAATGATGATTTAATAATTTCCAAATCAGAGGCAACTTCAGGGATTTAAATAGACATTCTACATATCACCATGCCTGATTGCAAAAATAGCATATTAAAGTACAAGAATGCTGATGTTTATGAGTTTTTTCCCTATCGTACCTAACTTGTTAAAAGCTATGGGCTAAGTAAATCACCGGGACAGGACTTTTATATCAATTGCTCCGGGGATCAGCACGCTAGAAGTTATGACTAATAAATATTGGTTAATAGTTGAAGAAAGTTACCAATTGTCTGATTTGTCCTCTTACATTACTTAATTTGCAGCACCCCCAGAGAAACCGCACCCATCGGACACCCCAATGGCAGAAGCAAGTGTCCTGGTATGCAAAGCAAACCTGGCTCACCATTTTTTATTGAGAGTAGTTATGGCGAAGCCTCTTTTCAGCCTCATTTATTTGATCGTAATTTGTTAAATAAAAGTTGGTTCCGAAAGTATGGTCTAAAGGAAATATTTAGGTACCAACACTACGTATGAAAAAGCAATAAGTCCATTGCCCCATCGGTGTAACATTTTAAGTACAGGCGACCACCTTGGAAAAAATCTCACAATAAATTTTCTCATGTTATTAAAATGAAAAATGCTATGGTCTCGAAACTGAATACTTACGTTTCGTTTGTTTTTTTGGTTTTTTTTTTTGCGGCAGTTAAGTCCAGATTCTCTTCGCCGGTACGAAGAAATGACGCCGAGAAGGAAAACGGCATTTGTCATGGTAATGTATCAGTAAAATCAACGCGTGTCCTTAGGTCATCAGGACAATCCTGGGTATTTTCATTTCCAAAAATAGCCGGGGGTTTGTAGTAGTAGTTACCTAGTACCTGCTTTGTTTGCACGGTTAATTTTTTTACATTGCTAAACAGATAACGTCAGCAGTTCTTTTTCTCAGAAAAACGACGACAACAATGTTGTATTGCAAATTTTTAGCACAAAATATGGTAGCACAAAATATCAAAGCCATCATTTTTTTGTCTGATAAAATTAATTTACTTAATTGAGACTGATTATATTATGTCTTATCAATCATTTTCAGTACTTGTGTAGTATTTGCCTAAGATTTTTTGTCAGTGGGAATATTTGATACAGCATTTTGATATTATTCGACACAAACATATAATATATACACATCATACACACGATATGGCAGAAATTTGTTCCCACAAAACATAAAAATCTCAAATAGCAGAAATTAATTCCCGCGAAATTTAAGTCCTACCCGGTATTTGATGCTGAGAATGTAGGATCTATGACAGCCGAAAACACAGAATCCTTTATTTTAAAAACGGGGCTACAATGCTGCTGTACGTAAGCGGCTAGACATGTCCAGCGTTGAGGAAGAAGACGAGGAAGAGGAAAGCGAAAGTGAAAGCAAAGACGATGGCAACGAAGGAAACGAAAAAACAAGGTGAATTATATATGGAAATGATTATCAGGACCAAAAACCACAATTTTGAACCATGGTGGCAAAGGTCAATTGTAACGGTTTGCGTCATACCGTAAAAATATTTAAGGTATTGATTTAACGAACGCGCTGATTGGATGCTTGGCGTTGTTCGCGTGCTTCACCTATGCACAACTTCCCGCCTAGAGGCATGGCACGAGTTGTCTATTTCTTGAAATGTGAATTTTGCATAACATTGTAGCCATCAATAATAGTCTATCAAAAAGATATAAAATTAATGCTCTTAAAACATTTAATACCAAAGAGAGAATATCTGTTGCTGGCACAGTAGGCGTGTTGGCCAGAAGAAAAAGGGCACCTGCACCTGGAGAAGGTAACTGACTTCACTCATGTCGGCTGAATATTTATTTGCATGATACTAAACTGTTATCGGTAATATGCATTTACACTGGCTCTTCAATGAGGCTCAGGCTCAATTCTCTTTCTTGTTAATTTAAAACAGAATTATCAGTTGCTGTTTTAATTCACATAAAATAGACAATGCAAAAAGTTTCCAAAACTTAAATTGAATTTGATCTTAATTGAAAAACATATCTTGCATATACTAGTGAAACAGTAGATATTTAGTAATCAACTTAACACATTTTTTTATTAACCATGATGAATCGGTTATTGTTCTTGAATGTCTAAAATTAAAATGCATTTTTTTGCTTAGACAAATGTTTCATGTGCAAAAAAGAAAATCCACCCGGTTTTCCAAAAAGAAAGCGGAGCAGCAACTCGGCGGACAATACTAGCAGCATAATCAACTGGCTGGACTGTGACACCTGTCACAATTGGTTCCACGTGTGGGTATGACTTACGTTTTCTTCATTGAAAATAAATCATTATTTTTTATTAATGAAAAAAAAATTATCATACTTTAAAACAGCCATCTCTTGAAATCATACGTAACCTGCAAAAACGTGAAATTCTAAAAATCAGTCGGTTACCGAATTGAACGTATGATATTTGATTTCTTATAAGGTATTTTGCATGTAGTCATTTTTCAAACCGAGGTATTTTCATTTTTTTTACCGACGAGCACCCCCGTCATTCGAGCAAGGGAGTACCCCCCCCCCCCCTCCCCTCGCTGGACAAATTGCCTTACGTCAAGCATGTAGGAGTTTGAAAACAAACGCAAGAATGACAAGCGGCTAAGGAGTAGTTGCATGCAAAGTTTTGTCATCCACGTGATGTATAATTATTTGATGGATTTTTACCAAAACGAGGAAATCGTTGCCAATCAGCGCCGAAACCTGCAAGAGGGACTCAAAGAAAATCAAAAAGTGGTGCGAGAACCCACATATTTACGTTTGCTTGTAATCGATATTCCATGAGCCTCGCAAACAACAATATACAGACGTCATCGTAGTTCATATATGTGGCCATGTGCACACACACTTTTATGTAATCAAAAGCAATAAGCAAATTACAATGTACAACTATATTGAAGAGTATAGCGAAATATGGATGAATGATTTTATATCCAGTAACTTTATATTTAACTCTAATAACTTTAATTTGTTTACTTTAGTGATAATTGGTGAAATTACAGTAATATAATAGAATGTAAGTAAAGTGAAATGACAGAACAATAGTAGAATTTAAGTAGAAATGTATTTCGAAAACGTTCCTTCCAAGTTTTGTTGCAGTGAAATAATCATATGTACAATAGGCCAAATTTGACTCCTGGAGACAGCCAGGACTCAACGATGCCACGAGTGTTGGAATTAAATAAAAATTACTTGAATGATAATAAGGGAAAATATCTTGTTTAATGTATTCAATGTAGTATTTCGCTACCTTTGCTACCCTTGCTACCTTTGCCACCATTGCTACCTTTGCTACCTTTGTTACCATTGCTGCCTTTGCTACCATTGCTACCTTTACTACCCTCGCTACCTTTGCTACTCTCGCTACCTTTGCTACCTTGCTACCTGTACCATTACCTTTGCTACCTTCGTTTCTGAAATCTTTCTACTGGTGCTACTCTGTTTCCACTGACAACTCGGCCTACAATACCGAGATAGCCATAACTGATTCTCTCTTTCCCATAACTACACAATTTAAGCCTCTCACTCTATATGTTTCTTCATTCTTCTATGATGGCTTGCGCAGTATAATTTTAAAAATCGAGTAAAGACGAGTTTATAAACATTAATTTAAATTCGAAAATATAAAAAAACAATAGAAAATAAGAAGAACCAATCAGAAAGTGGCTTCCGAGAAGTGCACACCGACTCAATTAGGGCTTTTGGCCGTTGGAAGTCAAATGCTTTTCTCCGATATATTAGGACTCCTTCGCTAGGGCTTTTATGAACTAGGGTCGTTACGGCCAAGCCACTCGCCCTATGTCCAACCCCACCCGATGTGGCCTTATAGAGAGCATCGAGCAAGAGCCAATTTCTCTCTTCATGATTAGCCTTTACCTAGACATGAGCTAGCGCTTACATTGCGGTTCACGGGAGGATTTTGAGCAAGAGCTGATTTTCTCCCCCTCCGCCTTCAGGATCCCGTAGTGTTTACATGACCGACAGTACTCGAGAACCGAGTGGGTGATTTCGAGCAAGGGCCGACCTTGCCCATTTGGTTTTCTGGTGCTTAATTAGTGATTCCGCAAGTGGAAACTGGGGAATCTCGAGCAAGAGCCGATTCCTTCCCTGGTTGCCCCTTGCAATTATGAAGAGGATTGGTAGGGAGGACTTCGAGCAAGAGCCGATTTCTTTCACCATTTGTGTTTCATTTCTTTTGTCGTCTGCTAAGTCCTAGCAAGACGATGTGGGTATCTCGAACAAGAGCCGATTCTTACCCCTTTGTACCATTTTACCATTTACGGTCCAGGAACTCTACGTTGGGTGTTTCTCCAACTTGGCAGCTAAATCGTTCCATATCTCCCTTTTCTGCCAGTCAAAGATGTGTCCATAATTTTGGATTTTGTCTTGTGTGTATACTCGCGCTTTTTGGCTATTTGCTTTTATGGTTTTGCTTTTCATGCCAGATGTTGATGCTTCACAGAACCTTTTGTTCTGTATATTTTTGTTTCCCGGAGTTGGGTTTATCCTCTAGAGGCTTCTAAATAGTTGTACTAGCGTCGTATGTGTGGTCATCAGAAGATGCTCTTGCAATTTCAGAGATGGTCATATGCTCTTGCTGCAACGTCAGTGGGGTAGTTTTGTACTTAAAAAAGGAATCATCAAGAGATAACTTCTTCACTAGCTCTTATCTCAGTGTTTTTAGAGTAACAGACTTTTCTGTGTTTAGAGACCAAATGGTTTTCCCCATTGCATCCAATACTTGTAGTCATAATATTTGTCTACTACCACCAGCGCAAAATGTTATCGTTAGCAAGTGAATGTTTAGGTTTCGATCGTCGGCATTCGCGAAATCACCTGGAGGTCAGCTTAAAAACAGTTTTTCTTCCCAGATCAAAATGTCTGAAAGAAGGTGCGAATTTCCACTGACGAGTTGAAAATATGTGTGCTTTTGTTACTATGCTGATATAAAGTGAAACCACCTGCAACACCTCACTGGTGACACTTGTCAGGGTTGGGCTATATTTAAAATAATAATTGTTTGGTTGTACTCTGAATTCGGAATACAAATAACGTAATTGCTTCAGCTTCTGTTTGCGTGCTGAGCTGAAGTATAATTTTTATTTTTTATACACAACATGTGTAGTATCAACCAAAGTTATTTCAAATGGCAATTTTGATAAGAAAATACAAGCAGTCAAATTTTAGACTTGAACATCACGCACTAGCCGATCTTTGTGGGGAGATCACCGATCTTTTGTAGCAGACGGAAAATCTGCTAATGTGGGCTAGTTATCCAACAGAATTTTATTGTCTTCCAGCTCGACAAACTTGACAAAAAAGGTTGACAGCCTCCAGACAAAAAAGTAAACGGCTAGTATGTGACGGGCTTAATACAATGTAAATATAAACATAGCACAAGCATGATCATTTTCGGTGGGAGATATTTGGAAGGCGACGTAATACATTTTACGGACCGCAAAGACAATTTCACGCCTTTTTGACAGGTTCGCTTTACAAAAGATAGAAATTTATATATCTGCAGAGTTCAAACTGTATTGATTGAATTCAGTGTTAACTGGGTGTAGTCGTCTTCGTTCAGGTATCTTTCGATATATTACAAGTGTTGTACCAACCTTTATTGTGATGGATTATACAAAATAATTTCACAGAGATGTCCACTTCAGCAGTAACTGTAGAGGTTTATTGCGTAAATAAGAGCGAGTCATTGTGCATGTTGTTTGATGTGAGTCTGCTCCACTCTAAGGGAGTTAAGGCAGAGACGAGCAGGAAGTGGGACAGTTGCTTCCCAAATCAGGATACCGTTTTATGATGGGGAGGGGAACTACTTGAGCAGGATGCCGAGTTACTTTTGACCGTGGAGAAAGTTGGGATTGGACATGCTGAAGAGGACGAGTACATGATTAATATCATGGAAGAGAGTTAGTTGGAAGAAGAGTAGCTGGAAAAAGCAAGGGAAGAAATGAAGGCTTTTGTTGGAACTGTTGGAGAAAGTGAAAATTCGGGAGCAGATGAAGAGGAGAGCAAGAATCAGGAGAAAGACGACGACTTGGGAAGATCATGGGAAGAAAGGGAGAAAGGATATAATTGTAATTGATGGAGAAAGTGAAAGTTTGGGAGCAGCAGGAAATAAGGGCACGGAAGGGAAAGATAAAGGAGTGAAGGCGGAAGCACAAGAAGGCCCCGCTGCGAGTGTATGGGAGAAATTGCAATCCCCAGACTCATGTCAGGTCAGGGGGATAAAAATCTTCAAGGCAACAGAGATCGAGGAGTCCGTGGAAGAGAGAAAGAGCGCAGGATTTTCTGGAACAAGAAGGCAAAGGAAATGCACAACACAATCTTTACAACCACATACATCAAGCATGGCGCATGCACAAGACAGAACAGACGGGTGAGGGGAGCGGCAAATTGAAAAAGTCAACCTTGGAAAAAATGTTGAGAGGGTTCAGCAGGCGAAGCAGAGGTGCGCTGCACTGCAAAATGTTTAAAAAGTTTACATGTATCGCTCAGGGCAGCGCAAAATGAACTGCGACTGGCGCAAGACGCCCATCGCAAAAATGCAAACAAAGCTTTTAACGATAATGTGTAAAAAGAGAGACCTTTGATGGACAACTCCAACAGTTGCTTGACGTTTTTTAAAATGAACTGCATAGAACATGCACAACTCTCTGCACAAAACTTAGGCATTGAGTTTTAGATGTGCGTATTCTGCAGTAAACAACCTCACAAATAGAATGTACATTTTCGTGATTTCTTGAATGCTGAAGTGACTTTTCACTACAAATACTCTTGACACGCACATGTACTTTTTTAGTTTAGTTTGTGTACAGTTACTACGTTAGGGTGAATAACTTAAGTAACATGAAATTGTCGCGACGTTTTGAAACGCGAAAATATGTCGCGAAAGAAACATGTCCCCAAAATTTGGTGACGCGAAAATTAGATTAAACATTAGAATCCATGAAAACATTTAAGAAAATTTTTATTTCAGGACATTTGGCCACTTTTTAGTAACTTCAATCCAGGTATTTAAAGGGAAAACTTTAAAGATTTTTTAATATTTATATGCTGTCTATTCTTGTTGTGCTTTTCGTTTTCTTAAGTAAAATGCGAAATAATGATAAGATATATGAAATCGGTAAAACTGAGTGCGTCGATTTCTGCAAATTCGTAAATATTGCAAAAATTTGGCATCGCAAAGAATTCGTGCACTTGGGCTTTTTTTAAAAGAACCAGATATTTTGGCCAAAGCTCATTGTTCTTAGTTTTTGGAAAGTGTTTATAAATTGTTCTTATCTTTAAGAACAAGAGGAGTTGGAGAAATTTCCGAAAATATATATAAGGATCCAAAACCTAACTATTGAAAATGATTAAACTGGGAGTTATCTTAAGAGCAGCTAAATGCTATGTGCAAATTGCATTGAATTTGCTTGATATGTTCTAGTGTGGAAAGGATATGATTGTGCTGTATTACTTTTTTAGTCCTGAACTGAAGCTTACCATTTGGAACTGTACGGTTAGAAAACCTTCTTCTGAACGGCTCAGCCTCAGGTTGTTCTCAATTAATTGTTCTCAGGCGATCTGGGCCTCATTGTTTTCAAAAAAAGCGTGTAATAAAGTACTGGTACCCGAAACTGTGTTTTGTACACGTTGAGAGCTCCAGAGCTGATTACATTTAATGTACTGATCAAAGTACAGTAAAACAACAAGACAGATTTCTTTGGACCTACTATACTTCACTATCGTAATATTCAACGGCGCTCTTTTAAAAATTGCAATATTTCTAATAATAACAAACAGATGTTGTCTAATTTAGTTGACACAAATCAAACATGTTCTTGGCCTTTACAACGGAGCTGCGAATTGCGAAAGTTCTGGAGAGATAACTAAATGGGAGAGCGACAAAATATAGCCATTTTGAACTAAAAAATATTGTAATCCAGAGGAATAAATTTCCAAGGCTAATTTTAGATTGAGTTCTACCGTGGTTGTTTTCTAGTTTGACTGCTCAGACAGTTCATGTCGGCGATCCTTTGATTAAGTGCTGCGAAGGTTTGAATTTGATAACAGGACAAGAAATCCGCATCATTTCACGATCACGCACGGTGAAGAAAGTAACAAAACAGCATGCGCGGGAAAACACAAGGATCCGAAAAAGAAGCACAGTGGCAGCGCAAACAATCAGATACGAATAGAACGCTTGCCAACAATAGCCGCACAGAAAGGCTAAGAAATCCTATGGACTAATGGCTAAAAGCATTTATTTTAAAGAAAGATACAAATATTTTTACCATAGGTTAAAGTCTCACTTGGACACTCAAATTAGCTCTTGTACACGTAGTAACTAGCACATAGCAATTAACTCGTTATGAACGTAACACAGTTCTAATTAGCTCAAAAGGCAACATAAGCCAGGACTAATGTGTAACTAATTGAGTGTAACTTTGAACGGCCCTGAAGA
>JAOEHT020237095.1:0-10816 GCA_025448195.2 Parazoanthus atlanticus | reverse complement strand
CAGATAAGATGTATAAAGCTTCCCTCTGTAGGCGGCCAAACTGTTACTGATTTGGTGTCTACGTTCGAACGATTCCCCGGCAATAGCTCAAAAAGAGCACGTGAGGCTATAGAAAATAGGTTGCTAACCGACACACAAACTCTTTATCTTGTACCTGTAAAATGAACTGCGAAAATTTTCAAAAGCAAACTGAAATGAAACAATAAAATTTGCGCTTGACGTTAACTGTAACTAAGCTGGAAAAATGAACACCTTCTAACTCGACTGTGCCCGAGGTTGTTGTGTTTCGCTCTCGACATAATTGCAAATTAAAGTATCAATTTATTCTTCTATGAAATGTTGATTATAGCAGTAAATATTAAGGACTTCAAATTCAAATTTTATTTGAGCGAACATTGACAAAGAATTTGGCGCTTTACACACGATTTCAAAAAAAATAAGGAGGAAAATGTCGTATGTGCGATGCTTGATATTTACAAATGCAAGCCATTTTGATTGGCTCTACTAATGAGCACGTTTGAATTCCGACAGGTTGTTATCCAATCATATTGCCCCGGCGACAGTGAGATACTACTTCAAATCATCAGCGACAGTCTCGCGCGGCGATAGACGGATCACGGAGTTTGTCGCGTGTTCGTCAGTGCACAACCGGAGTTTGGTGCTCAGTAAAGTGTGATAGACGGATATTCAGCAAATAGCGTCGTTCTTCAAAGCAGGAAACTCGTTGTAACGGCCGTCGAATACTCTATACGACAATGACGCATTCCTAACAAATTTTCAAGAATTTGGTGTTTGCAAGTCACAAATGATTATGAGAATGTCTGGTGAATATGGTCCAGGCAGTGAAGGAACGGAATTGGACGCGAATGCACATCCAAACTATCCGAAAGTAAGCGAATTTGCTCGCGTGAAAGAGCAGTTGCAATATAGCCCCAACCGTGACTCCGTTCACGTGCCCAGTGACCGGACAGCCGCGACAAAGCAAATGCCTTCTCTTTTGGATATTCCCACAGCGAGTTTGCCAAACAACATCCAGGACTCCGTCAGATCTTTGGAACAGCTTCATTTTGTTAAACATGAACCAGCTGAAAGTGCAGCGCCCGCTTGCGAAGCCGCCCGTAATGATGGAGAACGTCTATTAACCGATCAAAATCTCATATCTGAGGAGCCTTTAGAGATCCAATGTGGCGAGAACTCCGCTCTCTTGTACGTTTCTAAGCTTTGCCAGGGAAGCAAAGGACCTTGTATTTTATACAACAACTCTGAGTGGTTGACGCCGAATGAGCTGCAGTACATAAGCGGAAGAGAAACCGCTAAAGACTGGAAGAGAAGCATAAGATACAAAGGGAAGTCGTTAAAAAGTCTGATAGCTAGAGGATTAATTAAAGTTCATCCTCCAATCTGCGATTGTTTAGGATGTAGAATTTCTTCTCCCGTGGTAAGTTTTTTAATGTTCTATTTTAAAGTTACGAATTTCCCCGACTCTTCCGCACTCCTTCTCATTTCTTTTTCAATAATTGTATTTCGTGACCAACATATACAAGACTTCATTTACATTCGTAAAATGTCTTACTGTTTGTTCGTGTGTCCCTGGTTAGTGATATTTTAAATGTCTAAAAATCGATTATTGTTTTCCTAGTTTTTGCCTTGAATTGCCGGACATCATGCAATCCTGTTTCAAAAAATTAGAAAGGTGTTAAACTATTGGACAAAGGGTACTTTTTTTGGAAGTTCTCTCGAGCTTTATGGCATAGTTGTATCGGCAGAATTCTGATCGACAGTTCCGCGGTTTCCTCCTTTATTACAGAATTCATTATTATGTGATATTTGAAAACGGTCCGCAAAATATTGAAAATTTAAATTAGACTCGTGCTTGAATTAGCACCTGCACAAACCAGAAAAGGTTCAATTCAGTGGAATATCTTTCTTTTTTCGTTTACATTGCGACTAGAAACTCGTTCTCTAAGGACTAACTTTGACGGGGGATTATTGTTTTTTAGTCGTGGATATATCAACGAACATTCGACGAAACAATGAAAGCTGACGGAAGGGGTGGAACGCGCCAAAAAAAGCCCACGCACAGCCGCTCGGGAGCTGTCTAGAGTTTTCGTCACGATTCTTCCAAATTGAAACCTTAACGTATGTACTGTTTGGCCTCACAAACACAATATAAAGCTGTTTGTGAACAGCTCATTTTGTCGCCTGATATTACGGGTCATTTCTTAAAGGAACAAGTGTAAACTTTCCATAATATTTTGTTTTTGCGCTCAGCCTCCTCGTCAAGTATTGCTGCGTAATTGTCTATTATTATCAATTGATCGTGTCGCCAGAGGTATGCCAAAGTGCAGTGCCGCCAAACAATGACCACGATTTATAACGATAATTGGTTCTGTTTCCTATTGCACCAGTCCGTGGGCACCTTCTACGTACACGAATCATTGTGAGCTGTGGTTGCCCTGGAGATATGGAAGCTGGAGAGCTCAGACGTCAAGAAAGAAATCGACTGTGGCGTGCTGCATGCCATGTGTTTTTTTTTGCCACAAGACAAAAACAACAGTCGAGCTTTTTGACGGCTAGAGGTCGTAATCAAGTTGTAAATAATAGATTGCCCATCACTAGCAATTCGCCTTCAAGTTCAATTTAAAAAAACAAAACACCATTTTTTTCTGGTATGCATTGAATAGGTGAGAACAATGCCTATGGCAAAATATAATCATTATAAAATCTTAAAAAAGGTTCCGCCCTCACATTTGAGTATCGTTACAATTTTCAAAATTATTAGTAAATTAAAAAAAACAGCGGAGTTGAGAATGAAGGATCGAGCGTATGAGAGCAGCTGGAGAGATCGAGAATTCGAGCACAATTTTCCTGTCACGAAATGCTCCGTTGATGACAGAAATCATTGTCTCATGATCATGAGTTCAACACGCCAAAGTATTTCTTTTCTGTAATCGCTTGCTATTATATACAACCGTGTCATGGCAGCTTATATTGTAAACTTTCCTGAAAAGTTCTATGGGATAGAAACTGAGAGGTACGCTAAGCCAAGTGGTTTATCGATCGAATAGGGCGGATAGTCGAGGTCGGGCTTGTCACGCTATACAATCTATTGTGTTCACGAGAGGTCAAGAGCTCCGGTGTCACGGCAACATGTACCGAATATTATCACGTACACACGTGAATTGTTTAGAAATCTTTCTATTTCGATCTCCGTCAAATCTTAATGCATGCCTCAGTACGAAAACGGAACTAATGGGGCTTTTTTATTCTTTCCGCTTCTCGAGAGATAATTTTGTTTTTAACCGCGAAACGAAAATTTTTATTGAGAAAAGAATTCCGGTCTGTCAGTGCTTTAATTGAGTTCGTCGTTCATAATAGATTTCTTTGCTATTTACGTCATACAGAGATCAAGCTGTCAGATGCTGGTCAACATTTCGATGGCATGACTGAAATTAAGAATAATTTACGATAAAAACTTTTGTCTAAGCGAAGTGCATGTCTGATAATAATATGGCCACAATTCAAGAGATTTTAATATCTTGAAGACGTTGATGACTAATGCATTCACTTACGCAGGGGAAATTGCATCGGTAAAATTCCTTGAAAATATTGTGAGCCGAGATCTCCTATCAACTTATCAACAGATGATCAATACATTCAATAGCCGCCATCCAGACTTCATGTCTATTGTCACTAGTTTTCGATTCTTGGTTCCTCGACTCTAAAAATCCGGAAGAAACTTCTCTTCCGAATTATTTTTTATTTTTATAAAAATTATTAAGTTGCAAGATCAAGAACACCATGATCAAATGGCAAGTTAAGTTCTATCTAGATTGATTGTTTCCACATCTGACCAAGATTGATACAGTTGTCGTGAAGACACCAGATTTATTTGTGTTTGTATTTTGCATTTGTCCAGAACCGTGGTAGGCTTGCTAGCAAGTGTAGCCTCTCTCCGACGTCCCCACGCAAGAGAAAAGACTCTTTCAGGGCATCTCCTGCTTGGCATGCGGAGACTGGTTTGGAATCTGCGGTTTCGCACAGACATTTCTCGGCACCAGAATTGGACCACCTTCACTCAGCGTCAAGGAACGGCCACCAAGATTTGGGATCCTCCCGAGAATCCAGCTCCTCCACCTCTGAGTGTTCGGAGCCTGTAGACGACAGCCCTTTCTCGCCTGTCATAAAACGGCCACGGAGTTCATCGCCTGCCAATTTCGAAAAATCTGCTGCAGTTGTACATCGGAGAGCCAGTGAATCGTCACTGACTTTCTTTGAAAATGCAGGTACTGCAATATTATTGTATGGTTCTAGTGTTTGTAAATGTGAGCTGCCACCACTTCCTTGTTTCTTCCTCTCCTATTTCCAGCCCGACCTAGCTTTTGTCCAAAACTTTGCCAATCTCGTTTGTATTGTTTTGTTCTATTATAGTCATTCTGGGCGTGCTGTAAACTGGTGAAGTACAGTGACAGTGTACGCTCTGATATATTATAGGTACTTTACTGGAGTTTAAGTGGTTTCTTCTTGAAACGTGCAGTGTCAGAAATTTAGTATGTAAATTTTATAGCCAGACTCCTGCATTATTTACTCAAAGTTTATCTTTCTAATCAAGTTTGTGTTTGCATATCTTATCAGTGTTACTGTGCGCAACACCAAGTGGTATATCCCACCATGATTTTGCTCATGTTTTTGAGTCGTAATACACACATGTTGACTTTGACAAACACTAAACAAACCCTTATTTGTTCTGCTGTTTAAGTCGCAAAGTTGTGGCTATTTGTTTTAATCAGTTTTGAATTTTGGTCATCCTAGACTGAAATCTCATACACAATTAGACATATTTTAATGTGTTCTTGCGTTTAATACTTCAACACATTTAAAAAAAGTTCTGCTGACCTCAAATTAGAAAATATCTGTTTCAGCAGATTTAAGGCATAATTGGTTCCTTATCTTATGTTTTCAATCACAGAAAAGTCACAACGGAATCGTTTTGAACAAATTGAAAAAAGTGAATATAGACAGTCTGCAACAGCTGTATCCTTTCACAGTCCTTGGGTCAAGGTTGGAACTGTGAAATCCGAACTCTTCCTAAGCGCTTTTAAAAATCAAAGAAGATATTGACGGGTATCTGCTTCGCTTAAACTGTGTTGTCACACAAAATTGCAATGAAACGTTATAAACACACATTTTTTTGCTTAACCCTTTTGAGAATGAATGGATAATTATTTCTTTAGGTTTACTTAAGGGCGTTTCAAGGCTGATAAGTTGAAAAGTATGCTGTTTTCGTATTAATACTAGAGTTTGTAACAAATCAACCGTTATCACAAAAATAGACGACATTTGTTATGATTAAAAATATATTAAACAGTAGCTGTTGATTTGAAGGAGTTATTTATCAACATTTGACCTTCTGGTTTTCTACATTGCAAATTTCTCGGCCACATGCATTGCATTGTGTATGTACTACATTCAAGAAAAATAACCGTGCTCCGCACTAGCTGAAGAATTGTATATGAGTCTCATATGCTCGTTGCGAGAGCAGTACTTAAAATATTTACTCGTCTTCATATTTGCGGTTGAATGACGTATCTCAAAAGAGTTTATAAGGTTTGAAGTGGCTCAGAGATCCCTGAGTCATTATTGCTTGACCAAACTGGTGGCTTGAAGATTCAGGTTCTTTTAGGAAATACTTAGTTCCTCAGTGATGTCCATCTTTGTTACAGGTATAAGCACATTATGATACAGAATATTATCTTTGGTTACCTGGCTTTCTTAAAAACTGGCTACGTTCGAGTGGAAATGTGGAAACCAATCAAAACCCAAGGAATGTCTGATCTCACTAAGTGATTCTTTAACCATTGTGAATATTTGCCGTAAGATTCAGTCAAAACTACTAGTGAAGAATATAACATGACTGTTTTACTTTTAGTCTTCTTTCAGTGTGCAGAAACGATTTCTTAAAATAAAAATACGCAACTTGTACAAGATATACTGCCTCTCTTGTGATTGCATGAAGAACGACGAACGCCTTAGGTTGGTAAATTACCAACTTGGTCAGTGTACCAGTTTTAAATATTTGGTGGACGAAATGATGGCATTTTTGAATGATAGGTTTTAGTTCAGAATCAAGTGAGTATAAAACAAACAATTTCTCAAGGGTTGTTAGTCAGCAAGAGGTTTATTAGCTCGAGGTTAGCTTGCCTTATTTGGAATATATTGCCTCCGAGGGAAAGTCTATTTTGATTTCGCTGGCTTCCCTCAAGAGTGTGTAACTGGCCGAATTTCATTTCACGGCTGACAAAAGGTACTGATTAGCATTTTAGTGACTTAAAACGTTTTCAGAAAAATCTAACAAAATAAGGAGCGCAATCTATACTGCTTTCAGTTTCGAGCATTGGAATGCAAGTATTTTGAAAAGAGAACGAATGGTTTCCGAAAGGTAATTTTTGATCCTTGTTTTTCCAAATACAAAAAAATATTAAGCATGTCCTATAAAGCTTTGAATCAGTTGACGAAAACTCTTAAAATAACTGGCATTCATTTAGCTTTTTTCTTAAAGCTGAGAGCTTAAATGATTGGTGTTATTCATTTTAACTCTTGAACCAGTTGACAAAAACCCATAAAATGACCATTCATTTTGCTTGTCTTGAAGACTAGAAATGATTGGTGTTATTCATTCTAACTTTTGAACCAGTCGATGAAAACCCATAAAATGACCATTCATTTTATTTGCCTTGAAGAGTAGAAGTGATTGGTGTTACTAGTTCTAACTTTTGAACAAGTTGATGAAAACCCGTAAAATGACCATTCTTTTTTTAAATAGAAACGATTGGTGTTATTCGTTCTAACTTTTGAACCAGTTGATGAAAACCCATGAAATTACCATTCATTTTGCTTGTCGCCTTGGAGAGTAGAACTAGAAGTGTTTGGTTTTGTATGTTTACCTAAATTCAAAATTAAGAATTTCATGTCATTCAGCTTGAAGACCTAATATTTGAATACGTAGCAGAAAAAGGTTATATTTTGTGGAAATATGACAGTGTTTGTAATTTGCCTGCTTGAGTGCACAACGAGCTGGGCCCACTGAGGACGGTCATTTGCTGAAATGTTGCCCATGTTTAACGCGTACAACTTTCAAGAAAAGTAAAATTAGAATCATAGGCATAGATGCTTGAATAGCTAAACAAATTGACAGGAAAACCATGTGAAACACATCGTTTTTGTCTTGATAAATAAACCCCCGAGGCAACTTATGTTTTTAATTAAATAACTGAAGATTGTATTAAACTATAATAAAATTGAAAGTATAACTGAAAACGACAAAGTCGATATTTTTTTGCACACTATCTTCAATACAAACTAGAATTATAACTCTACGGATGAAACCAGAACTTTTGAATGTTTTTTATTTCTTGACCAATTAACTGAAATAGCTTCAAATATGTTCCACTGCGACGGTTTTATGGCACTTGTCGAGAGGAAGTCCCTGAAACCACTCCTTTAAAATGTAGCTACTGAAATAATTGAAATTTGGTAAAAGAGATTTTGAGCTATTGTTCCGTATTGGTCAAAGTGGAAATACCAGTTTAATTAGATTAATGTTAACAATCTTACAAATGGAATCCAACGCCCGACTGGTGATCGCTCACGAAATGAATTTCCATAAGATTGCGAAAAGCACCCTAGGTGTTTTAAAGGTTTGTTATCTATAACGCTTGTTCCTCGCATTAACCCCCCGCAAATTGGTCTTTCTAAAGTGATTGTCCCTCCTTTACACCCGTTGGGTTTGTGAACAGGGGCTACATCTGAAAACCAAAGTTTAGTGCCTCCCATTGGGAATCCTATAATCGCCAGCTGGCATCTTGCATGGATTGAGTCTCCATAATTGGCACTCGTAATGTTGTTTCTAGCTGTCCTGCAAGGTGCCATGCTTCGGTAGCCCGCTCACTCAGGAACAAATAATCCGTTAAATTAATCAGCATTTTAAATAGATTCGAAGCAGACAAGATATCGAATACATTTCTATTATCTGTACAAATTTGTCTGAATTTTGCAAAATTAGGTCAAGGATCTAGATTCTAGGTAACAATTTTTTAAAATTCTAAGTTGAAGTTATTGTACAGCTTCGTTATTCTGGCAACGTGTTTTCATTCAAAACGTAATAGGATTTCAACTTCTATTCAAGTCATTCTTTGTTTTTATTATGATATCTGAAAATAAAATACTGGGAATGTTGAAATTTTGATCTAAAGAGTGTGACTTTTTATGCGAAACAGAAATGATTATCGTTTTCTCAAATGTATTTGTAGTTTTGAACAGAGGAAAAAAGCATGATCACGAATTTCGATTTTCAGTTATGGCAGTAATTATCTCGAATCGTAACTTTGTCTCATTATTTGGATATCCACCCACTGAAGTTCGAACAATAGCAGAGTTAGGTACCGGGGGGTTGAAATGGACTGAAACAAAGACATATCTATTTGGACAAGAAAAATGAACCACGAAAGTATGGATGTCAGTAGCAACTGGGAATCTCGGACAGCTTGTAGGTTTGAAATCAGTAAGGAATGGGGTTTGTGGGTGAGATAGGAAGAGATTAGAAAAGTTGGTGGAATACAGATCTCTTCAAATCTTGGTCATGGAACACGTTACAGCACCTGTTGTGATGATTAAGTTTGTACTCGTAAAGAAATCGATCTTTTCCACAACTGTTTTTAAAGCTTCCTTTTGTTTAGTATGTTGTTCTCACTTATTAAGTTCTTCAGTTTATATATTGTTTTACACGTTGATGTTCAGAGGCATGTACTATCAAAAAGGGTGCGAATTTTTGAGCTTACAAATGACGAAAAGTAGGACAAATCTTCAGATTTGTGGGCCAAAAACTGAGGAGCCTACAAATTTCAAAAAAACTTACTTGGAAACATTTTTATCTCCCAAAGCAAAAATGAAAAGTTTGTAGGCCAGAATAAATCTTTAATTCGCACCCTGTCAAACATTCCAAACATTACGCACGTTATCTGCAAACTTGACGTTAGTTGAACCACAGCTCATAGAGGCTAAGTTGCAAAGGCGTAAAGTTAATTTTAAATCCAGTCGCAAGAAGTATATATTACATATTTTTGATGAGAGTCTTGCAAAGTCTAATATACTAATTTACAACGAAGATCAATAATGGCATACTTTTGCGTTTTTAAATTTTGGCACTTATTAAAATCAACTGATGTCAATTAGGCTCCAATTTTTACAAATTACTGCAAAGAGATATTTTATTTGTAGAGCTGATGTCCCGCATCATTTCGTTGTTGTAAGCATTAGTTATGTGCGTAAAAGTCTGCATGTTTTTCTTATGGCAAGTTTGCCCTTCAAACGTTCATACGATTGACAGAGACGAAGAAAATTTACTAATTGGTGAGCGTTCTTTCAACACAAAGAGGTGATTTATTGCTTTATGTTCTAAAACTGATGAATCATTGTTTTGCCAGCTTTCCTTCATGTGT
The DNA here is from genome assembly GCA_025448195.2 of Parazoanthus atlanticus. Taxonomy (NCBI): domain Eukaryota; kingdom Metazoa; phylum Cnidaria; class Anthozoa; order Zoantharia; family Parazoanthidae; genus Parazoanthus; species Parazoanthus atlanticus. The sequence goes on along the minus strand of JAOEHT020237095.1, from coordinate 1,319 downwards.
TTGTTCACGTGCTGAGAGAAAATTTACCTAAATGTTTGATATCCAGTGCATAAGGATTAGGTGAAACGTTTCATGTCTTAGCATTAAACGTCATGATGCCGTTGGGGGTCTTCTCTTCGCGTCATCTTTATACAAACTGTCGCAACGGGAGTGCGAGAAATTAACTCTCAACAAGACAAATTTAAATTGATGGAAGTATTATTGCCGAAAATTCTCTCAATTCTAATTCAACGGGAACCCTTTGATATCTCTACTCATTTGAATCTCAAAAAGATTAAATTTGTTTGGTGATACAGGTTTCCCATGTATTTAATAATTATGGAACTTGGTGCTATAGCTTTCAAACTAGCATCTATTTATTACTTTCGTTTCAAATTAAGAATGAGATAAACTTATTAACGTTTTGACGACGAACATGTATTTATGCAGGTGTATGAAAAAGAAGTAGTGGCAAATACCATGTCTAAAACAATACGATACAGAATAGGACAAAAACACAATTTGGTGGTTGTTCAACAATGTGAACATCTTCAGCTATTGGTACTAAAAGACTTAAACACTCCATCTGTCTTTTGAAAGAATCCACGATTACATTGTTATGTGGTCAAATGTTCTTCTTCCCGTCTATAAATAGAGGATATATTCTGATGTATCTTCAGAAGAAGGTGTCAGAAGTAGTGTCTCTTTATATTCCAATATCTGTTTTTAGATCATTGAGTCTCACTTTGTTATTCTTGCTCAGCTGCCCAGTTCCCCATTGGCGTCTGATCCTATCATCGTATTCAGTTTTTCAAACGAATATTTTCTACGAAGAATGCTTTAATAAAGTTTGCGTTTTCTCTTTTTCGTGGTAAAATAAAAGTTGCAAAAAGGTGCGTATTCCGCAGCAATATCGTGTGTGTTGCTCTCGTACCCCCATAATTTAGTGTCTCTTCTTTTACCTTTTGCTGTATGTGTTATTGCATACAAACTTAAAACTAATCCTATATTATTATTGCTATTATTATTTCATCACCTTCATTTTGTTTGTTATTACAACAATAATCAGTGAAAGCTTTACCTACTTATATTTTATTTACCAACTTTCACGTTGATAAGCATAAAATCAATAATATCAAGATGAAAGACAACACAACAGAACTAAACAGATGAAAAAAACAACAACAAAAGGCTAAAGTAGCAAAATAAGATCATTATACGCCACGTGTAAATATAACATAAAACATGGATAAAATTAGAATTTATTGGCAACAGACCTCACCGGACAAGATATTGCGAGTTACCTAATTTTAAGAAGAAGAACTATCAACTTCGCAAAA
>JAOEHT020236992.1:0-10816 GCA_025448195.2 Parazoanthus atlanticus | reverse complement strand
TTTATCTAGCTGTCTAGGGTTCCCCAAAAATCCCACTTGGTGCAACAATTACAATTACCTGAAAGTGGGTGTGTCCTTACAAATTTAGTACAGAAAAACAGGGTTTGTGGGATTTTTTTGCAACTTTTATGCCATATCCATATGAAATGGACCACAAAGAAGGCAAAAAGTTGAAAACACTGCAAACCTATTTGAAGTAAGATTTTTAGTTAAGGCAGGTCCAGTTTCTTGACATGTGGATGCGCGCTTGCCTGCGTAAGAAGCACTTAAGGCATCATGCACCTCATTTAACCATGGTCCTAAAGCCGCATTTGAAAAAAAAGTATTGAAGATCCAATAATATTAAACAGCCGGAAAAACTTATTTAAGACCGGGCTTCTTGAATTATTCCTTACGGAAAACGGAATGAAAGAATAAAATAAAATAAAATAAATAAATAATTATGTTGAAAGCAAGCTCTGCCCAACAAGTCAAAAGTGGCACGCGTGATTTCCTTAATGAAACCACATAAGTTGTGTGTCGTTTATGTAATTCCTATGCAAACATCTTATATTTAGTTGGTTTCATGGTCGCCGGTAGTCATCGTTCAAAAAATTTGAAGAATTTTTATTGATAATAGCCGAAAAGAGCAAAAGAAAGGAAGAGACAGAGAAGGGATTTTTAGAAGTACAGAAATAATACTTCTGTTGTCTTATTAGTCCTCAGTACTGTCACTGTTAGAGGGCTCCAGTTAAGATGACTAATCAAATATGACAAAAAAATGTTTATTTATATTATATAGTTATTGTTATGGTGATATAAGTGTTTTGGGCTTTTATTGCTTCAGTTGGTGTAATATCTTTTTTTTATCGATTTAGTAAAATGTGGATTGATCTATACTTGTTTAACTATGTATTTATGCATTTATTATATTGATTGAATTTTCTTCATATATTTACTTTTCATTCGATCGTTTGTTTGTTTGTTTATATATATATATTTATTGTACTGATTAAATATGAACAGTCATATCAAATAACCAGTCAGGATAATTCAATCACTCATTCTTCGTGATTCATTCATTCGTGCATTCATTTTATCTTTATTTCTTTCATTCATTCATTCGTTCATTCATTCACTCATTTATTCACTCATTCAATTAATTCATTCATTCATTCTTTCATGCATAAATGCATTCACTCATTCACCTACTGAGTTTCATTCATCAATCCATATAATCATACACACACCCATACACTAATTCATTCATGCATCCATCCATTCATTCATTCAATCTTTCATTCATTCACTCATTTATTTACTCATTCAATTAATTCATTCATTCTTTCATGCATAAATGCATTCATTCACTCATCTACTGAGTTTCATTCATCAATCCATATAATCATACACACACCCATACACTAACTCATTCATTCATGCATCCATCCATTCATTCAATCTTTCATTTATTCACTCATTTATTCACTCATTCAATTAATTCATTCATTCTTTCATGCATAAATGCATTCATTCACTCATCTACTGAGTTTCACTCATCCATCCATATAATCATACACACATCCATACACTAACTCATTCGTGCATCCATCCATTCATTCAATCTTTCATTCATTCATTCATTCATTCATTCATTTATACATTCATTCATTCATTTATTCATTCGTTCGTTCGTTCGTTCATTCGTTCGTTCGTAGGTTCATTCATTCATTCATGCATTCATTACAAAACTTATTTTGACAAAAGTCCCGGATTGAATAGGTGCATGCAAAAAGTTCTACATCTTCCTTGGTATGCTCCTAACAATGGTCACGGAAGCGAGATTGGGAGTTTTCCATGAATATTGATATTAAAAACAATAATTTACAGTTACATGACAAGACTACAACACTCAAAATCGTTTATTAAAAGCTGCAGCAAATTATGCTTTGACCCATGATACAGAATTCCGAAACATTTGTATTGAAATCTCCACAAAGTCCAACCTAAATCTTAGCTATCACACAGTATAAAAAGAAATCTAAAATATTTATCTCGAATGAGTTCAAGGCTAAATACATTGCCGGGTAGAAATTTAGCCCCATCTGGAAACAGTAGAGCTAAAATAACATACAAACAACAACAAACAGAATACATAATGCAAGCATACATTGAAAAATTAAAACAATTCCACAAACAATTTCCATTCAAAACTCAGGATAAGATGTCTAAGAATACAAACAGGAAAATTTGAAAACAATGGCGGACCTACTCCTGTTGAAGAAAGATATTGCAAACAATTTTCTAAAAGGGAAATAGAAGACGAAAAAACACTTACCTTGTTCAATGCAAAGCTTTTGAGGACATTTGAAAAGCACATGTTAAAATAAGAATTCAAAAAGATGCCCGCTTTCGTTCTCTAAACGACCAAAGAAAAGCTCAATACTTGTTAATTGCAAACAACCAAAATTCATGCAAGCAAGTAGGTCTATACAATTTCACTCTTTTTAAGAAGCGACATATGCTTGAAGCCCAGTGAATTCAGTTTGTTTAATAAATCAATTATAGTTCTAACATATGATCTCTTTCAGCATTGCTATTATTAGTATAGACTAGAATTGAATTGCTGTAAGTGTTACTATCAGCATTCTCTATATTTTGAATCGTTGTATCCTTGTACGTTTATTGTCAATAACCAATACTTTTTAAAGATTGATTATTAATATTATTATTATTATTATTATTATTACTGTTATTAAGACTATTATTATTATTATTATTATTATTATTATTGCTATTACTATTATCATTCATATATTTATACACACAACCATACATTAAATACAATCATACATCCATAAACTAGTCTTGGTTTGAGTGGTTCTTTGTTTCGCCCAACAACTGTTGAGTTTGGATGTCAAGGCAACAAACTGAGAAACAAGTTGGACGGCTCAAGAAACCATGTATAGTTTCCATTTTCTTTATTGATCAGGATTTGCCAGACAAATCAAATATTGACTAATCCAGTTTGATGCAGGACCTTGGACCAGTGGTTGTTCTTGGTTAGAATACGGGTTACTTCCCCTATTGCTGCATGTCGGATACATACAGCTATTTCAAAGAAGGTTGACATGTTAAAGGCCGCAAAGATTAAGTACGCAAAACACGATGGGAGCTCTAACTTCGTTAGTTGCTAAGCTGGTCTTGACCTAATTTATCAAAATCACTTAGTTTTGTGATTTGCTAGTTTTGTTTGCTTTGTGTACTGGTCAGTGGTACGCAGTGTAAAATATAGGGCTCCCACAATACCCTTCGTGCTTGGTATTGCACTTTGCAGAAGTCGACGTTTTTTGGTACAGCTGTATAGTTCATATAGTGTTGTGGAATGACTTTGGTAAAGTGTTAGTGCTTATTAAAACATACCAACTTTGAAAGTTTGAATTTATGTTTTTATAGTGCCATCAAACAAATATCGTACCGCGAGTCCAAAAACAATAAAACGAACAAGATCAGGAAAAGGAGTTAGTGGAGAGGAAAGGGAATTTCTGCTGTAGCATTTGCACATCGTATGGAAACAAACTTTACTATTTCGAAATAAGTGAGCTAGGCCAAATAAAATTGACCAAAATCTTATATCTCTATTCAAACTCATATTCAAACACTTTGACTTGATATGAGATGAATAATAGCCACAGGGGTCTATTGTTACATATCGTAAGGTTTTAATATTTTATGATTTATCTTTCTCTAAACCAGCAACTCGGTTCAAATCGAATCTCGCATTTTACGTGACTGTTTGTGAATTGAACCACTGATGAAAGCAGCCGGGTGAAAATAAAGTACGAAACAGAAATTAGCCTTGAAGACGGTAGTACGCAAATCGGTTCAAATCGAATCAAACACTTCATGTGACTGTATGTGAATTGAACATCTGATAAAAACAACCGGTTGAAAATGAAGGTGGTATGCATTAAAACATTGAATTAAAACTTTGAAATAAAAGGTCCGCACTGTTAGAACAGCCACAGAACAAAAGCTTTGGTTTCGTTTACACAACTTGACGATGTGTGACAAGTGTCAACAAGCGATACATGGGAATTGGTATACATTTATAACTCCCAGATCGAGCCCGGCCTTGTTTCTGGATCGAAAATGTCACTTTGGCTGGATTCTACTTTTTCTGGGTTGAGTCCATGTTTTCTCGAGACCAGTTCATGTTTCTCAGCTTCAGTCCAGTCCGTGTCTTCGTACATGCCCTCGAGGATTGACCAAAACAAATCTCGAACAAACAATACAGTACATTCATTCCTACAAAACATTAACCGCGCATTGTCTTTCAGTCTTTCAGCATGACATAACATAACATAATTGATTTTGTTAGGAAATGTGAATTGCCTAAGGGAACTTTTAAAAGTTGGTTGTTTTGATCACTACGAGTTTGTGCTTCAAAAAATGGACGTCAGCACATTTTTCAATTTTGATTTGTTTCTACTTGCCCTAGTCTCGACATTGATTGTATCAATAGCTCAGGCTAACGCTGAAAATCAGTTGCAGAAACCTAGAGGAGGTATGTATAACAAGTAGCAGTAAAGTATTTTTACTCACAGCTCAATCGGTGCACTATTGTAGGTACTATTTCTGGAAGCACAGGTGCTGTAGCGTCTAGCCAACTGAATGACTGAACCTTTCGCCTTAGCTCCAATAAGTCCATACTTGTTTGTTGCATCGAGAAAGCAATATCTGATAACAATAAACTGCCTGCATTGCAACCACAGTTTTGGTTTTCTAACTCACAGCTCAATCGGTGCACTATTGTAGTCTATTGTTTGTACCATTTCTGGAATCCCAATTGCTTTATTATAGGTTCTAGCCAATTCAATGACCGATTTTTTCACCCAATTGTAATATATTCCTGCTTGTTTGTTGTTTCGGGAAATTAAAATCTGATAATACAGAAAAACCTGCATGGCAACAGATACCTTTGTATCATTTATTTGGTCAAAAACCACCACTTACAAGCAAAACAAAACAAATTTATGTTATTCGCTTAGGAAATTCATAACCATTAAAATGATGCGCAAAAAAGATGGTTCTATAAGCACTCGTGTAAGATATTTGATTCAAGCTGAATCAATTTGGTACACTGAAGCAGGCAAAGATCATGCAAACCAAAGTTAAGATTGTCCAGCATCCTACAGCTGGGGTTCATATCACGCTGTTATTCTTATTCAACTCAAGTTATTTGGGGTTCAGATGTAGGAAGAACAATAATGTTATGAACTAGATAGTTTTTTATCATCTTTAACGAAAAGTTAAAATATATAAAAAAAAGTTGAAATGTGTTTTAGCTCACGTACTTGTTACTCTTAAAAAGACTGCCACAAATAAGAGCTGTTTTTAGTTATTTCACAGCTTGACAGATCAAATATTAATTATTTGATGCGTGATCTTGGATCCAGAATTGTTCTTGGTTAGAAAACAATTTACTTCCGCTATTGTTACATGTGGGACACATATAAGCCATATAGCTTTGCGGAAGATTTATGTAAAACTTATATGCTCACTAAACATTCCTATTGACAGCTTCCATTTATGTTCTTGCATCACGCCAATATCGAACCGCGAGTCCCTAAACATGAAAAAGGAACAAGATCCGGAAACAAGTTAGTGCAAAGGAGGTGGAACTATAGCTACTGTATTTCACGCCCCTCGTGGCAATCAACGTATCTTGAAATAGGTTAGCTAAGCTAAATAAAACTGACCATCCCCTTATAACTCTATTCAAAACATTTTGACTCGATATGATACGAATCATAGCCTAAGGGAGCCATTATTACACACCGTTAGGTTTGGATATTTTGTGACGTAGCCTTCTCTAAACCAGCAACTCCATTCAAATCGAACTTAGACACATCAAAAGGGCGTATGTGAACTATTAAAGCCTCTTATTAAAGCAATCAGGTGAAAATAAAGAACAAATTAAAACGGAATTAAGTAAACAATATGATGCAATTATACCAGAGTTTCGCTATTGACTTTGTAAGAAACGTATATTATATTCAGGAATTCATATTTGAAAGTGTGGTACGTATTTCACGAGATCGTCAAAGTTCTTGTAAAACCAAGCTGAAGGATGTGCGAGTGAAAGATTTTTAAAAGCTCTCTCAATATTGCAAACTTGCCGTTGTGTACATGTCAATGAACACTGACCAAATCAAGTTTCGAACGAACGAAAGTTTCTATAAAACGTGAAAAACGCATTGTCTTTTAATCGCTAGACACATAATTAAATTTGTTAGGATCTATAAATTGATTAAGTGGGCCTTTGGTAGCAAATGAAAGGCGTAGTTTCGATCACAACCAGTTTTGTACTTCAGACGATGAACAATAACACATTTTTAAAGAATCTTTTGTTGTTTTGCTTTTGCTTCTGCAGGCTCTTTTGGCCTTGGCCACTGCTAACATTGATTGTAACAATGGCCCAGATTAGCACTGAAACCTCGATGTGTATCAGAGGGAGTCAAGTACATATAAACTCACAACTCAATCGGTGAACTATTGTACGTACCATTTCTGGAAACAAAAGCGTTTCGGCAGCTTGCAGCCAAAAGAATGACCGATCCTTTCATCTTAATTTTAATTTAATTTAATTTAATTTAAATCTCTGCTACAGTTTGTTGTCTCGGGAAATAAAAATCTGATAAAGAAAAAGGAGCCTTCATGGCAAGACGATTTGTAATTGTATAACATTGGGTCAAAAACCACAAATTACAAGAAAATACCAAAATTATTCTCATAGGAAATCATAATATTTTTTAAATTATTTATGTAAAAATTATCGTTTCACTAGCACTCGTGTAGAATATCTGATTCAAACCGAATCAATTTACTGCACTGAAGCAGGTAAAGATCATGCAAACCAACACTACCGAGTGGCCTGATTATCCAGCTTCCTACTGATGTGATTCATCTCACGCTGTGTTCAGTATTCTTGTTCCACACATGTTATATGAGGTGCGGGTGCAAAAGGGGAAATAGTATATACTGGATCTTTTTAAATCATTTTTAAAGGAAAGTTAATCGTTCAAATGTGTTTTAGCTCACATTCTTGTTACTCGCAAAAAGACTGCCATTAAATGTTTAATAAACGGCAAACATGCTCAGTCATGGAACGATTTACTATTCAGAGCTGTTTGTGGTTGTTTTCACTGCTTGACAAATCAAATATTGATTAATGGTTTGATGCATGATCCGTTGGACCCATAGTTGTTCTTCAATGGTTAGAAAAACCTGCATGTCGCATACAAATATGACTTTGATATACCAAACTTTGAAAGTTACCATATTCTGAATCCACGGATCAAGCAATCTGTAACTGCGAGTCGCCAAAACGAAAAGGAACTAGTGGAGACGCCCCTCATCGCAATCAAACTACTTTGAAGTAGTTAGCCACAGGCTAAATAGAATTGACCGCCCCCCTATGACTCTATTCAAAATCATATTGATCGAAACACTTTGACTCCATACGAGGAGGATCACATTCACAGGGAGCTACTATTTCATACCGTAAGCTTTGGATATGTTTTTACATAGCCTTCTAACTCGATCAAAGCTTTAAGCGAGTGTACGTATGTGAACTAAGCCTCTTTTTAATGATATGGTTTCGCTATATTCACTTTGAAATAAATAAATTAGATTAAGGAATTTTAAATATTTAAAAGTGTAGTATGTATTTCAAAAGAAATAGCAATTTAAGAGTAGCATGGGCATAAAAGTTATTAATCAAAAAGCGAGTGAAAGACTTGGGCTGTCTAAATATAGCAAGTGTGGCAATGTTTCCATGTGAACATTGACCAAAACAAGGCTCGAACGAACAATGCAATTCAATCGTTTCTATAAGACGTGAAGGGGGCATTGTCTTTACATAATTGATTTTGTTAGTAAGGATTTGAAAATTGCCTAAAATGTCTCTTTGATAAGCAAATAAAAGACGTTGTTTCAATCACTAACAGTTCGTACTTCAGAAAATGAAGCTCGAACACATTTTTCAAAACATCTTTGGTTGTTTCACCTTTGCTTCTGCTTGTTTTTTTGTTTGTAGCCATAATGGATTTGTTGTATTAATAGTTCAGGCTAACACTGAAAATCAGCAGCGTGAGCTCGGAGGAGGTACGGATAACTGGAAGCAGTCAAGTATAAGTTTACTTCACAGTTCAATCGGTTCATTATTGCATGTATTAAGACCTACCTCTTCCAAGGCACATTTTTATAGTTCGTTCGTATTGCATTTATATATCTAGCAGATTTCACAGAATTATTTTAGTGTTTTAGCCTTTCATCCATTTTATCTATCTACGCTCTACGCCAGCGTATCGAGCGCTTTTTAACAAAGTGGAATTCATCAAGTTTTATATTTAGCATGTATATTTTTAATTTTAGAATTCTGTATCATGAGTTGTAATATTTACCTACGTTATTATTATATATTTAATATTGTAATTAAGCTACAGAGCCAAAAGAAGATTTTCATTTTCACTTTTCAATTGTAAGCGCATCGAGGCTACGCAAAATGCGCATTCGAAGAACTGTTAATTAAATTTAATTAAAAATTATTTCTATTAACGTGTGCCGACCTTTGAAGACCGCACTGCGGCGTAAAGCCTGGGACTTTATGTAAAGCAACGACATCCCATGGCTTGCTGTCTATCTCAACTTTTGACTAATTTTAAAGCTACAACTTACAGTCTATCTTAACCTCGACTTGTCAGTTCAAAACTCAGTACAACTTACAAGAAAAACAAACAACATTAATGTCATTGGAAGTTCAAAATTCCAACGTTTTTACAAATTTTAGGTTAAGCTCTTAGCGAAGATGACTGCTTCTGAAAACTATTGCACCTCCTTCCGGTTAAACCATTTTTAAAAAAACTTATTGATCTGATGGCGCATTGTGTATTTTTGAAAATTAGTGTTAATGAACGCAGCGGACTTTATAGAAGATGGCTTAATTGCAGGCCATACAATTTCGGTTTTGCTTCAAGGACAAAAACGATAACTCGATTTCACTTTTTTAGTCAAAATGTTACTTTAAATGTTTAATACACCCTCCGCTTTAAAACAAGTTTTCGCTGAAAATATTACGGCTTAAAGGGGCTAAAGGATAAATTATCCTCTTGTACTAAACTGCTGTTTTGGACAATGATTTCCTTTTGAGTTTGTTTTCGCTCTAGTATCCTTTCTTGTATTTGAATGAACAACAAGCGCATGCCATCTAAGTTTACCTATTCGACCCACTCAAAGATCTCGTGACAAGTCTCCGAGTATGACTATCTGGACTTACACTGATCTAAATCTCTGCACTGCGCCCATTGCGCTATAGTTTCTAGTAAGGCAAACAATGTCCTGGGACTCATTTGCAGAACCTTGAAGCCCTGTGACGGGGCAGTCAAAGAAAGAGCATACTTCTCGCTTGTTAGGCCCATCCTAAAATATGCTGTACCTGTCTTGAAGCCCTATAATGATACCGATGTTAAGCGCCTGGAGCATGTACAGAAAAACTCAGCCAGATTTGTTAGCAACAATTACAGCCTGTTAGCAAGCACATCATAGTTAGTTTGGTAGGATGGGACACACTAGATTAGCGACGCCTATTTAATCAGAATGTACTTTTCTTTAAGTTTTAAAATGGCCTTCTTAACACTCCTCTCCCTGATTTCATTTCACATACAACTAGATCTTCCAGGCGCCACAAGCTCACATACAATTAGCTGCAAGCTAACATACTGGCCTAAAATTACTCATCTATTCGAGTACGGAACTTGTTTCCAAGTGAAGCAGTTTCGACAATAATCTAGCTGCATTCAAAGCAGCCACTTTGCCTGCCGTAAGAGCTATGCAGGCGCCACGTTATATGCGCAGGCTTTAGACCATCAATTGATTATTTAATTACTCGGTTATAGTTTGCATTTATTTGTTACTTGATTATCGTATTAGTTGTTAGTTTACATTTATCACTATATTATTAATTAGTTGTTAGTTTGTGTTTATTCATCACTTGATTGTTTAATTACTTTAGTTCAGTTTATATTATTTATTTAAACTCCCAGACTACCTTGGAAGTGTAACAACCTTAAAACCTCGGAACCAAACGGTTTCATTCACGATCAAGCATGTTTCTGTTTTTCCCTTGCAATCTCTTAAGCTTTTTACTATCAAATCCCTTTCTATTTTTTTTTGTTCTTTTGCCCAGGGCCGTTTTCGTGTTATTATCCATCAGATAGCTCCATGATGTTGCACTTAGTGAGTGCGTGGAGTGAAATGAATTAATTTGACATACTTAGTTCATATTCAACATGCCATCTTAAAATTAACTTTTTTCCTGCTACATTTTTAACCATCAAAGTTTCAAATGTTGAAAATTCTCAGCTTTTGAAATACGATGAAAATGAATGGTCACAGTATGGTATTTCGACTGCTGGTTCAAAAGTTCGGACATTTTTAGGTTTTACAAAATTGTCTTAAGCTTGACAAGGGTTAATATGGCTGGACCATCTTGTACTCCTGTGTTGTTGGTTTAAACGTAAATTTTGAATTGAACATAGTATGATGGGCCATGAAACCAAAACCTTTTTTGGTGGGGCTATTAAATCATTATACTCGGGCCTGGAAGGTTTCGGTTGTGTTCCAAATGTCTTTTTTAAAAATGATATTTGATTTGATATATTTCTCAACTTCAAAATTCTGATCAAATCTTTCGAAGCTGCTCGAAGTCAACAGTAAAACGCATACCATTCAAGTGCCTCGTTTTGCCACGCCGTCGTGCATAATTTACCGCTGA
>JAOEHT020236991.1:0-18999 GCA_025448195.2 Parazoanthus atlanticus | reverse complement strand
TAAACGTTGGCGTTACTCCAAAAGGCCTAAACGTTTAAGGGTTAATGAAACAACATTAGCGTTTAGAAGATTTATGTAAGCCTCGTGCTTTAACATGAAAACCGCAGAATCTGAGTACATTAGACAATCGAAAATTCAATAATTTGTATGATTTTAAAATGGGGTTGAAACTGATTTGGTTTGCTTGTTAAAACGGGCCTCGATCATTGCAAATAAACGAGGCAAAGGGCTAGATATGCAGACATAACGACCTGCAGTAACAAAGAGTACATTGTGCACTACACTGCCAGAACAATACAAATAAGGCGCATGAGTCCACTAGGGTGTTATCCAACTAGAATGAAACCACTTTATTTAGGAAAAATGTCGGACATGGCATATCTGCTTTTAGCAACTTCACCAATGTTCAAACAGTTTCCCATTCATTCATTCCTTTTTCAAATTAAACTTCCTTTCGTTTTTTTAATTTTTCCTTCAGGATTATGTGCAGATAATCTTGAATCTCGTATAGGGATTCGTTTTCTTGCTCGGAGAATCCAAAAAATTCACCTTATTTTGTCAATCTTGAGCGTCTAGCCGGATGTCACGAGCTTTGAATTCAAAGTACTTGACGGCTTTCTTCACTTCAGATTCTGTAAGTTCTTCGCGTAAGATAGCCACATCTTGCTTTGTGTTGTTGATGGTGCACTCCAAAATTAGATGCCCATGCGCACCCTATAATGACATACGCTTGCAAATCTCATTTTGCGGTAAGCACCCTCAAAAGAGGTAAAGAATATGAAGAACTGGGCAAAAGACAACCAAATGTGATTAGCCTACCAAAAACAAAGGATTTTATTATCAAGACTAGAACTAGTATGACACCACCTGAGCCTTAAGCAAGTGAAATCTTTCAAGTGAAGCTGTTTGGGGTAACATTTTAAGACAAACCCAACGCCAGATTACACGGCAAGCGCTCTATAACCAACTACGTTACCGAGGTATCAACAGTGGCGAATGTGAGCGAGACCAACCCGAGACAAGTCTATAGCAATCTCAAGCCCAGTATACCCTCACTTGCTCACATTGCTCCCAAAGATGTGAATAGTCCAGTTTCGTATTTCCAGTTACCGCTGATTGCAATGACCATAGACTCATTTCTACAGCGTTAGCCTCCACTGGTGTTGAATATACATAAATACCAGCGAAGACGGATTAGAAGTCCGAGCCTCCAACAATACAAAGAGTTGTAATTGGTACTTATCAATATTTGACATCAAGTGGAGGCTAACGCTGTGAAAACGAGTCTGTAGTCACTGTAGTCCGCGCGGCAACTACGAATATGAAACTGGACTGTTGCCCTCCGGTGTCGTGGCACTAATGAATAATCGGACGTTGGACAATCCTGTCATCCCTTGAAATGAAACGAAAAACGAAACAGAACTTATGAGACGCAAACTGATTTTGACAATAGAGGACATAGTGAGACACTAAGACAATGGGATCTAGTCAGATCTGACTATGCTAGACTTAACTAAGGCATTCGATACGGTACCTCATCAGCAACTCCTGGCTAAACTCGATCATTATGGAATATGGGGTAACGTCGAAGCCTGGATCGCAGTCTGGCTAACGCAAAGATCGGTTGTAGTGAATGGCCATGAGTCAGACAGTAGAGAGATTTAGCACCACGTATACGTGAAACGGCAAACGGCAGGAACGGAAATGAGAAAGAAAATTATATCCAGTAACGCTTGCTAAGACTGCAAAACATTCCCTATCTTCGCTAAAGGATCAAAAATAAGAAGTTTCAGAGAAAAAATGGACTACTATGCAGTCTAGACAAACAGAAAATTTAGTCGCAAGATCGTTCCTGCCGTTTGAATTTCACGTATACGTGGTGCTAAATCTCTCTAGTGTAGGAGTTAAATCCGGCGTCCCCCAAGGAACAGTACAGCACCATTAATGTTTCTTATGTAAATGATATTGACCAACACATATCACCAGAAACAAAGCTTCGCCTAACCGCTGATGATACAATCTTATATAGGCCAATCAAATCTGTGCAAGATACAGATATTCAGTTCAGAGAGACGTACTGGAACTGTTTAACTGTGCCACTGATCATGAATGGCAACTATCCTTTAACTTGAAAATAGGTGGTATCCTTATAGTAACCAGATTTAGTAATCCTATAATCCCTAACTATTCTGCACCCACTGGTTATATATCTACAGTGTCACATCATCCCTACTTGGTGTAGAGCTTTCTTCTATCCTTAACTGGAATGTTCATATAACAGGCAGCAAATCAAATCTTAGCTTTCATCCGTAGGAACTTGGGAAATTGCTCAGAACAGGTCAAACAGATGGCTTATAAAACCTTAGTTAGACCACACCTTGAGTTTGGAACCTTCTCCTAGACACACACATTGCAGAAGTTGAAAGAGTGCAAAGACGAACTGCCCAACAGGTTAAATCTTGTTGTAATCGCATCCCCGGGGTCGGTAGGTGGTCTACTTAGTGATCTTCATTGGCAAACCCTGGAAAGAAGGTTAGACTAACCTTGATATACAAGACTACACATGACATAATCATTCGGTCATTACCTGCCCACAAAATCTATCTATTTATTTATTTATTTATTTGTTTGTTTGTTTGTTTATGTATTTATTTTCAGTTATTATTTATATATATATTTTATTATTTATTAATTTATTTATTGTATTATTTATCTATTTATTTGTTTATTTATTTGTTGTTTGTTTATATATCTGATTTTTGAAGAAGGTACTTTAGCTCCATCGCATTTGGTTACCAGGTCTCTACTACTGCCTTGCCAACCCCTCCCTCTTCTAGTCGCTTCAGAACCCAGAATAGGTCAAAATTCATGAAAAAGTGTCAAGTTTTTAGGATGACCGAAGTCCATCCAGTCTTTAACCGTATAATGACGCGTGTTTTTATTGATTAAGGCCGGAAATGACACTTTACGTTTCTTCAAAACTATCGCAAAAAAGCCATTTCTAGTAGCTCATAAAACAGACGCGAATCGTTCGAAAGTGCCAACTTTTAACTTCAATTTTTGACCAGAAGGACTGCTCTGATCGCTTTAAAAAATCGAAAGCACCACTGTAGGGTTTGAAACGTAGCAGTTTCAGATGAAGAAAACCGCTTAGCAATCGGACCGCGCAGACCGGAGATAAGCCGGTTTGACGTCTGAGGCAAACTTAGCCATTATCTTATGGTACGTTCTTCAAAATTCATATATATATATATATATATATACTTAATAGATAAACTGCGACAAAAACAGAAATAGTTAATTAAATAAATAATTAAGTAAATAAACAAATAAATAAATGTATATATATTTATTTATTTATTTATTTATTTGATTATTTATTTATTTAATTAACTATTTCTGTTTTTGTCGCAGTTTATCTATTAAGTGTGTATGAGTAGTTAATTTTTCTGCTGTTGGTAACCCATTATGGATTAAAGATATAAATGCAAAATATCACTGTATGTAAGCATGTTTCGATCGATATAATTCAATCACCAGAGAAGCTCGCTTGGAGCAGTTTGGGGGGACTTTCTTTTCTCTGTTTCTCTTACACTTTCCTCTGGTTGCATCCTAGCATGTCAACGTTAACCTATCTAATGTTGATCACATTGTTCCTTTTATTCTACTTTTTTGTTCGAAAGTACAAACAATTACAACCGAGTTTGAGTGGCCAATCAGATCGCGCGAAAAGCGCTATTCGCTGGTTTGATACATACTAATAGACAAATAAATTCTTCTGACGCAATTTTCTATGGGCTCGTAGCTTGTGAGGGCGCAGGCAGGATAAACTTTGAGACCATACAAATTAAGACCGAATAATCTAATTGTTCTTATTCGAAATTGCTAACTTTCTTTACGAGGCCGCTTAATGCACGCTTTTCAAAGTATGATGTTCAAGAGACCTTTTTCCGCCGAAACGTGGAAAACTTCAAAGCAGTCTTTTCCATGTTGCAGAAACAGACTGTGAATAAGATAAAATTTTAGTCCTTCTAAAATATACTGTTTATAAATCCAAAAGTGTTGGAAATGGTTTTATATATATTAAAAGGACGACGTCGGTTGATAGAGAATATCTAATTGTTCGGGTTTTCTAGAGTTGAACGATAACGAAACGTGGAACACGGCAACTGAAGTCGAAGTTTCTGAATAGTGGCGGGTGACGGTTTACTTCCCTCAAACTATGAAAGGTTTAAATTTTGGCAAGACTTGAAGTATCCGCAAGTACACAAAGCTTGAAGTTATTTGATTTCTTTTTTTGGAATTATTTCATTCCGGATTTTATAATGAAGCAACGGCCTCCAGTTGTGCAAATTTGTGTTTCCACCAGCGACTCACGAACTTCAAATGAAAAACAAATCTTATCAAAACCTTGTATTTAATAACTATTAGCAAGTTTCTGAGTAGATAAACAATAACTAAATAACCAAAAACAAAAGCATTTAGACAAAAGATGTATCTACATTTAAAGGCCAAAAATGGTGGATACACGCTTTTCTTATAAGAACCAGTAAATTTTGGCTGAGGCTGAACTGTTCTTAATTTTTCGGCGACTTCAGCCTCAAATTCTTCTTAAATTGTTCTTATTGATGGTATCAAGATGATCTTACAGGACTAAATATATGTATTTGTGGCAGAGAGACATTCAGAACTTTATTAGTTTTATGTCGGGTTGATTGTAGTATCAGCTACATGTACATGAACATGTACTTCGTACAATGGACAGTACTGTACATTGTCAGTGCATGTACTTCATACGCTACAGTAGTAATTCAGGTGCCAAATTGAGCCGTTTTTACACGACATATACATGCATCTAGTGGTAACCGAACGTTATGTTGAACATGAAGTTGATGTTACCGTTCAAAAGAAACTTCGATTTTGGTTAGAATGTAATCGTGAACTTTACAATTTTATCTGTGGACTTTCAATGTTGAAATTATAAACTTCAGCCTGAGCTTGTTCTTAGCTTGTTCTTAATTTTTGGGCAAATCTCAGCCTGGGTGTTCTTATAAAGTTTGTTCTTATAAAAAAAAGCGTGTATCCACGTCTATATACAATTGTAGACACCAATTAGAGTGTATATCGTGCAGATGTTTCACTTTTCAGATTTGAACACATATAATTCATTGTTAATTGATCAGGCTTTTCCAAATCACTTGAGTCAAGTATGTACTCTAGGTTTGAATTAACTGCTTCAATTAAATTCGACTGAAATAAATTTGACTTCAGCGCAACGTCGAAAATATCCTTTTCGAAGAATTTTCCTATTAAATACTAGTCATACATATCATAGTTTCAAGAACCAAGCTCCCCGGACCGATAGATCAGAAAGTTAAGATAACAGAGCAATGGCACTATGCCCAGAATTTTATGTGAAACAAGGTTGGGATTAACTTTGGGACATTCGAGTTGATAGTCAGAATTACACACTGACTCAGTATTTTCTTCTCGTTTTGACTTCCAGAACAATGTCCAGCAATATTTGTACGGCCTCACTTTCACCTCAACCAACCAAATTTCCTTTAAAAAAATCTCTTTTTGTCTTCAAGGCATTTTTTTTTTATTTTCCGCTTTTTCTCGTCTTTTTCTTCTTCTTCTTCTTCCAAGTTTCGCCCACCTCCGTCCTTCTAATGAAGATCCCTTTCCTCATCCCCAATATCACAACTTCAACTATATTTCTCTATAGATCTGGAAGACAACAAAGATTCCTAATTGTAATTAAATGTTCGAGAGACAAAAGATTGAATACAGAGGTGATAAACCATTGAGACTGTCCCAAAATTCTTTCCACAAAGTAATAGATTGGAGTGTCCCCCAGGATGGTAACGGTGAACTTAGGTTGTTTAGAACAAAAGCACGTTTAAAATTTTAATTGGTTTACGAGTTTGCCAGAAGGCAACAATAGTGTAATATTCACAGGATACAATAGCGACTGATAGTGCGTGCAATACTGGCCCGATAACACACCTTAGTCTCCTAAGCACACTTTATGGAAGCGTGTGCTTCGTTGTTCTCTAATGACATTTCATATTATAGAGTAATAATTCACGTGTCAAGTTCAAAGCCAGTCTTGAGCTAAATTATACCCTCCTAGGCGTTCATAATAAAGCGTTAATTTCTAGTTCAATTGCACAAACAAAACATGACTAAATTCCCAGCACAATAGTTTCCATGTTATTTAATTCCTTCCCCCAAAGTGTTTTGTGGCTCTTGAGTAAGTTATTGTCTCAACATTAATACCTTTGTTCGTATTTGATCATTGCGGAAGCCTGCCACATCAAAATATTGAAAGAGGTCGCCTCATTGTGAGTTGCCCGGACACAGGATGACTTTTTTTTTATCACTATTCTGAAGTCAAACTGAAATGAATTGAAAGATATAGCGATAACATTACTCCTGATTTTACTAACCAAATCAAAATCGGAAAAATGATCGAGTTACATAACGAAACAGAATATACGTAAAGCAATTGAGAAAGAAGATAATGTTTTCGTAAAAACAACCCAAAACGAAGAATTTTGGTTACATAATCTTCTCTTGACTGGATATTCCCAAGCGTGTTTGCAATTTTGAATGTATCATTTGTAGTATTGCACGCATGCCTCACCATTTAATTAATTTTTTCTCAGACAGAATTACGGGGTAATTTTCCCAGAAAGATTTCTAAAGCATCAGCTGGTAGTACGCTCACACATAATTAAATACGGACTGAATTAGTGAATAGGCGCGAGATTACACCACGCGGCAAGGAACTCACTCTATGAAATATCTTCAAACTTCCCAAAATTTGTTGATAATTTTGCAGTTTTACAAACAATTGAAGAAATATAAAACTAGATAACTGCAAATATTGGGGGTTTGTTTATATAAATATATATAGAGAGAAAGTGAGATCCATTTTTTATCAAAAGGTGTACAAAAGGTGAATCTCTTGTATTGACTGATCATGAAGTATACTTGCTGTCTGGCACTAACATGACGAGGTTTTTACCAAATAAAGTAGTGCACACGACAAATATTTTAAAAACATCCAAACTTTTTGTACAATCATTAGTTTGCTACGGTCTAATTATCTTTGAAAATAGAACTGTCCAAAAATAGGGAGAAATGAATAAAGAGCTAGAATGAGGAAGAAGTAGAAAATAGATCGGGGTCTGTTCTGGAACATTAGATATTGGAGTCGGTTTCAACCCATCCGCTTTGGAACAAAGAAGGAGCCAGTCGAAAACATAAGTTTATATCTTTTTTTACCACTGATTTAACTGCCAAATAACGAATGACAGATACGAACATTTTCTTTATGAATGCAAACTCATAAGCTAAGATTGTGTCTTAAATGAAGGTTTATGAGGTCTCTTATGGTCTTCCTCTTCGTGATTTCCTCCAAACTTGTAAAAAATTGTTCATGTTTCAAAAACTGTAGTAATTAAAGATAAAAATATTACACAAGTAAAACTATTTTCTAACGCCGATATATGCGACACACTTCATGCGTGTTGGGTTTAGGAATAAGTTTCATTTGATGAAGATACTTTAACTATTAGTTCTGCTGCGAGTTACATACTTCACGATTTTCTGTATTGTCAAAACTAGCAAAATAGTTTTGAATGCGTTGCTTAATTATTTGTAAAATAGAACTGGTTTCTTCTAAGACCATCAAAACGAAAACAAATTCAATATTTGATCTTAAAAGGTAATTCGAGAAATGATTGACCAGCCAAATTTATTGCTCTGTTATTCGTACGAACTAGTAACTTCTTCGATCCTAAGCTCAGATTTGAAAAGGCCTGCTTCAAATGGTCGCTTTTCTGCCGTGTCGAATTCAATTCAGCCGTGGAATTAAATTTGACACGGCAAAATTGCGTCAGAAATATGACGTTTAAGCAATTAAATTCGTCCAGTTGAATTTCTGCCTTGTTAAATTCAATGCAACACTTTAATAATGTATGGCAGTTTATATTTTGGCAATACGCATCAACTTCATGCACTGTTCCACGAATGAAAAACACAGGTTCAGTTGAGTGCAGCACAGATGCGAAAAATTTTAGACGTTTGACTCGACAGTCGAATTTGTGTTGTATTTCTGCCGACTTAAACTGAATTGAAGTAAACACGGTAGAAATGCGACCTTCTGAAACGGTCTAACTTGTTCTCTGTCCCGAATTGGAAGTCAGGTTAGGGCGTTTCGCGTCTCAAACAACAGAAACACACATTATTGTCTGTGATATTTTGTATCACTGAACCTCCACTTTCAAAAGATTGCATGCCCTGAAATTAAATTTCAAATAGCAAAAAGCTAATGTACCTGGTATGTTTTGTGCT
Organism: Parazoanthus atlanticus; assembly: GCA_025448195.2. Taxonomy (NCBI): domain Eukaryota; kingdom Metazoa; phylum Cnidaria; class Anthozoa; order Zoantharia; family Parazoanthidae; genus Parazoanthus; species Parazoanthus atlanticus. Next base: position 10,635 of record JAOEHT020236991.1, on the reverse strand, counting down.
CGGCTAGCGTTTTGAACGTTAAATTATCTATTTGTCCACTGCATGAGAAAAGCGTATGTGTTTTGCCTACTTGCCCAAGCAAGTTTTAAAAACTGTCAGTCTTTAAGAAAGACACCCGGGTTTTTCCTTAGCTTTGGGATGGTTCTTGTTTGATGTTTTAATGCTTCAAACCCTTTTCATATTTTCTAAAGGTGCTGCTGTTGAGAGAAGTTATCACTGTTCTAAACCCAAACTGTGGAAACTTCTGATAAACACCTTTGATAAACACCTTTGATAAATAACCTATTTCTAAATTCAATAGTTAAAATGTTGAAGTTTAGTGTTAGAAACACTTTAGCATTTTCAAAATAAAAGTATTTAAACCACATATGCTGTAGCCGTTGTGACTAAAACGGATTGTCTGTGGAGATGGACGTTAAGCAGTTGGTCCTTTCTCCTGAAATACTACCTTGGAAATCGATGACTTAAAAGATCCAACACAATTCTCAAAAGTATCACCTTGGGTAGCACGTTATAGTGTTGGGGACACTAATTGCTGTCCTATGAAGGTAAATGTGTTACCATCAATAAATGAATATAGTGGCCTTACTCACTAATTTTAGTTTGGGAAGAAACACCTTTGCCGAACATACAAACAGTTAACACAAAATAACTGTGCAAAAGATTGGCAATATCTATTTTCCCATCTGATCTATTGATACATTTAAAATTTTAAAATAAATCTTCGATTAATTTCTTGTTTTCCTTTTGTAATAATAATAACATTAATAATAATAATAATAATGATTATAATAACTCTAATAATGATAACTATTTTTCTTAAATACTATTCAAAAAACTTCTCAGCTATATTCTTTTCTGAACTTGGAATCCTTAAAAATTGACATTCACTCGCCTTTCCATGCAACACGTGCATTGGTGAAGTACGCAAGGGAAGTCTTTATTAAAAACTAATGTAGTGAATTGACCGATTCCTTTCTTGTACCTGTATATATGTGTGTTTCTTGGACAGTAAGAGGGTAAACCTGAGGAAATTTAGACCTTTCAACAACGAATATGCCATCCATAAATTGATGTATTTATGCAACCACAAAATAATTTCTCATTCTGAAGCAACAGCTGTGGCAGTCCCGATAATTCCCGGGAGACTTTTGGATGCGGCAAATCAAACAGGATAGTTTCTCTTTGATTTTAAGTACCATAATTTCGTTGGTGATAGAGTAACGTTGTAAAGGGTCCTGGACAATGGTATCGATTCCAAACAAGCAGAGATTTAATCACGTTGTGCTCAAAACTCGTTTCATGTAGCGATACATGAAAATATTTCCTAGCTCCAAACCATCATTTCGAATGGCATATATTTTTCAAGCAAAAACCTATTTTTATGCTTTTGTTTGACTATTCCAGACCGGTTACCGAGCCAGATTACTGTTAGTTCGATATTTTGGTTACAATGACACTTGCATTGACTATCAATTGTGAATTGAACCCGGTTCAGCCGGCGTGTCTTCATATTAAATAGTCCACAACATTCAGTGTCAGACATGCAGACATTTGAGTATTCAAATGATTTATGTTTAGTGTAAAAATACAAGGATAAGATGAAAACTATTCTATTCGTAGAAGTTACCCCACTATTATATGCTCACGAACTAAACAACTGAGGAACTGCTCACTTCAAAAAGGGTGGGAATAGGTTGTCTTGATTTCAAGAAAAAGAAAACCGTGAACTTTTCCGAGATATTGTAATCAGTACCAATTTATTCACGTGTTCCTCGCCAGTGATGCGTGCAGTTGCGTAAATGAACATGATGTTAATTCTAAAGATATTCTAGATATTTCCAATTGCGTTTACAGCTTAGAAATATTGAGTTTGCTTACTATTAATAGGGAAAACGAGCTCGGCCTGCCCCATTAAATACCGGATGAAATTTTAAATTTGCACGCTCCTTCACCGCACACAAGCAAAGTCAAAAGAGTTTCTGGTGGGAATATTGGTGGTATGCTAAACTTCCTAGCATTACTGACTTCGGTAAGAGCTAGGACAAAAAATCTTTCCAGCTTCTAGTTCCAAAGCTGGTGAAAGGATATTCAAGTAACCTAGTGTTTTCGTGAATACCAGTTTATTTGAAATGGGAGTTGCGAGCATAAGCGTTGCCATGAACAAGAAGGTTTTTTCATGCAAATTGTTAACTTCAGTTCAAACAATATTTGTTTGAATATACTGGACCAATATAAATGTGTATTTCACTGAGTTACTTCAATATTGCACGGGTTTCTTGATCCACGTGGGTAGATAATTATATAAAGGAAATAATTTCCATTGTTTAACGTGAATACAAAACAAATTTCTAATCCCTTTATCGCTAATTCTTTATTTTGGTTTTGTTTTTGGCAATGAAAGCAAATTGATTTATTGCTCATTATGTGGTCAAATAAAACGAAACTTCAAATTGATAGCGAAAATGCAGTGGAAGAACCCACAAAAGTTAGTTTAGGAAAACAAGTTGGACTTTTAGTGACTTGGAATATTTTTACAAGACAAAACTCAAATTGACGGCGTCTTTCGTTGGTCTTATAAAAGTGCGTGCAAATGAAGAGAAAACAGGTTTTCCCAGTATCAACGGAAGTTAAACAAAAAGTATATTTGCTCGATTTTTTTCAAGTCTATACCAAAAGGAAATAAGTGATTGCTGAATCACTACTACAAATTTGTTCCTCTCTAATTTGAATTTATGGAATGTTTCTGATATTTCTCATAATTGATTACTGTTTAAGAACCTCACAAGATACTGTCAGTGGTTGTTTAGAGTAAATATCGCCAAATTAATCCCAAGTAAATTTCGATACATTAATAGCGTTGTTTGTGTTCCGCAAAAATAGCAATGACTCCATGTACGGACAAATAAAAGTTATGCGTTGTCAAATTATCGAACTTTCTAAACATAACTTACGTGTCGTAAGAATTAATTTCATGGAGACCCATATTGGCTGCTATCTTTCATTGCTATCTCACACAGGTCCGCACAGATTCGCAACACCCAAAATAAAGTATGCAAGTTTTATTACCAACACTCTCTAAACTTGAAGCGAAACACAAACATGTGCACATGAGGACCTGTCATGTGCGGTTAGTGTGATCGGCATTCATAAGATGAATTGCCCCTTAACCAGTTGATTTCAGCAAACAATACAAGCCAGCCTCCCAATTAGAACTGATACCTTAATTCGTGAGAATTAGATTATGCATATGTTACAAATAAATCAGTCCAAATAAAACATTGAATCAGTAATAATAGACATTTCAAGCATTCTGAACACGCAAATGTTGGATGTAATCGCTCCTGATTTGTCAATTGGTGGGGCATTCTATACGTGACTGGATCTACAACGATATTCAAAAGCACGGTACGTGGATGTTGGTGAGATTGTGGGTGGAAACATTAAAGAAACCCTTGAATTCATCCCTTTCTTATTTAATTGTTCAGTGTGTATTGATACACTATCTGCCAATGAGAGCTTAGTAAACGGATTGTATGCAATAGTACTAATACTGTATATGTGGACAGTCTGCTCAGAAGCGCACAAACACTCTGTTTCGAGAACACTGTTCACTTCACTCTTGAAGGCCGAGACAACACCGTTGATCATGAATTCAAGTGAAACCGGCTCTGCATTTACTCCCGTGGGCAATTTGTTCTTTCCAAGTGGGTCGATCAGTGAACGCGAAGCCTACAAATGGCCTTCCTTTTCGCCTCCAGCGTTATGGCACATTTGGAAAAGTTACCCCAACAATTACAGCGCCAGTGGTTGTGCTGCTGATCGAGCAACGAATACCGCGCCGGGATCTCGCCCCTGGCCGATGTACCCATACACAAGTCAAGATTACGCCAGTGCGTTGTTTCAACACCCGGGTTATGGTCAGTTCCTCGGATTTTCACCATGCCCCGAAGACGAGAAACCATCTCAGTCTTATATCGGGCTTATTGGACAAGCCATACTCAGCTCTCCAGAGAAGAAACTCATTCTCAGCGAAATTTACAACTACATTCAGACACAGTACCCGTATTTCAGAAAGCGAGGGACGGGGTGGAGAAACAGCATACGACACAATCTCTCGCTCAACGATTGTTTTGTTAAAACCGGTCGCAGTCCGAACGGAAAGGGGCATTTCTGGGCTATTAGCCCACTCTATTACGACGACTTTGCCAGAGGCGTGATTCGACGACGAACTTCTCGACGGGCCGCCAAGTCGTCTCGAAGCCGAGTTTCAGAGGAGATAAAAGAAATTATACCCGTTCCTAAAGAAGAGAGCAAGTCTGCTGCAGCCGAAAAGGAAGGTGAAACGAAACAACCTTCGCACGTTTACAAAGAAGACAACAGCGGGATAGTGAAAGAAGAAACTGTAAATGTAAAGATTGAACAACCGAGTTTGGAGCAATTTGTACAGATGGAAAAGCCAAAAGCATATGACGTTGAAAGTCTTCTGGCTCCTGAGCGTGTTGGGAAGGATTCCTCGTGGGGCTGTTCTCTCTACCCCACGATACCTCTTGACGAACGAGCTACAGTGTCCAGCTCTAGAGATTTTCTCGCTTCCCCCTACTGCTACCCATATTCTACCTTATACAGCTCAAGATATCTTTATTAACAATGAAAATAACTGAAAAATGGAACAGTAAGCAGCTGAACACGAAAAACAAGTGATCTAATGTGATGAACTTTGTTCCATATTAGCAACTTGAATGTGAAATGATGTATGCACAATGTAAATTGACGATTTTGAGAATGGAGCTTGCGGTAGGTTGCCATATATATTTAACGAAGACAAAGAAAGAAAGTAATTTATTATATAGAGAAAACTATTTGATAAAGTTGAAACAAACAAGATAACGAGACCTGGAAGAAGATATTTAGTGACCAAGACGTGGCCATGAATGACCATGAACACTTGATCTATTCAGAACACTCAGATATTGAGCCCAGTTCAAATTGCGTTTTTTCAAGCACGAATCCACTGAAGTCAGTTTGATTCTCTTTTCGATGGTATATAATATGTTCAATAAGGAAAATGGGAGTCGATCTATTTAAATATTAGAAATTGTTGTAGATTTCTGTCATATTTCGTACCATGTAGTTCAGCCAATATGATAAATTGTTTGAAAACTACAAAGAATGTGTTCAGACTTAACCCATTAAACGACAGGTATAAATGGTTGCGCCGGACTGTCTTGTTTTTAAAGGAGGAATTTGATTTTATTGGTAGCTCTCTGCACGGAAAAGATCTTTTGTTTTGTCCTTTGCGGCACTTCCTTTCTTTATTTTAACTATTCAGATGCTAATCGCGGATGAACTGAAAACTTTCGTCTATACAGTTTTGAAGGAATGTTCGCTAATCGCAAAGTTTGCCCAGCGCTGCCGTGACTTTCTAATGCTTCCTGAGTAAATAGATGAAGTCTTCCATCATCAACGCGATCAAATTCATTTACCTTAAATTGCTCAAAATATATTTCAACTTCAAGAAAAGAATGTAAAGTTTATGGTAGAGCGAACATGCAAACAAACACAACGAGTAGACCGGAACTCGGCATTGACCATCGATAAAACAACAAACTGTCTGTAAACATCCAGCAATTGGGGGATTTAACACTTTCAAACACAGTTGTTCTTAGATTTCCATGTTTTGAGAAGTAAGGGAAATCAAATACTTCTATTCTATCTTATAAAAAGAATGGCCATACTGTTGGTTTTTGTAAACTACTGTAAGACAACTTTAATATCATCAATTATTTTTGGCAACAAAACGATCAATAAGGCCACAAACGAGAGACAAACGTTCTTCGTGATACGCAAAAGATTTCGTTTCCACGTATGCATCATAAAAGTTATACAACGTTTTAAAACAAAATAATATCAAATGTGCATAACTACTTACTTAACAGGGACTGATTTTAAAAGGTTCCGCGATGTTCGACGTTTTGTCGGCCGGAGGTAAATTTTTGTAACTCGTTAAGGTATTGGGACAACATGCGTTGAAAACATAAAGTAGTAAACATTAAACTGGGCACGTATTTAGGAACAATAGCGGTGAACAAAATGCAGAAACCGAATTTCCATCAATTCTTTGTGGTCTTATGATCACGATATCAGTTCAATCCAGCTTATCAAAATGTGTTATAGAAGTAACCGCCTAATGACGTTTAAAATCAGCAGCTTTTTACTATTCGCAGTCGATTTTATATTCTAATTGATGTTGGTAGGTCTCGCACTGAGTGTTTGTGTCTTTGGTAGAAAAAAAATGGAGCCAGTGGGAACTAACTTTATATTTCTTCTCTATAAATACGGTTGATCCTTTTGTTGCTGCTACTTTATTTTTTTGTCTGTGAAATGTTTTGAAACCATGTTTAGTGTGCAGAACTGACCTGTAGGTGTATCAATTGTCTTATTATCACGTTTCACGCAGTAGCACGAAAGGAAAGACTTGCCGAGACACGTTTGACTTTTTTTATCTTCAACATTATCTCATTGCCATATGAAATGGTGAAATCAAATTGTAACATTTTAGAACCCCTCTCGACTTTTTTAGATTTGTAAATGAACTACTGCAGCAGGAGATCGTTCAATTGCGTTTCCTATTATTCAGCTTCGTCCTTGGGAAAGGAAAAACGAGGAGAGGACAGGAAACTGATACAATTACAGAAAAGCTTTGTATTATCGCAAGGAGGTCTCAGACCACAATACCGGAATTGACCCCCAGTTCAAGTTAAATCCTTCTGATATAAGCCCACAGACTAATCCACAAACTCGAAAACAAAGCATCAAGGCAAGACCAACTCACTTTATGTCAGTGAAGCTTTTGAAAATAAATTGCGCCGTAAACTGTAATTTCCTTTCAGTTTGGTTTTTATGCATCCTGAAATCCGATTTTCATTTCGCCTGTGTGATTTTTATATTAAAATAAATCACTAAAAGAAAAGATTTGATTGAAGTCAATCATTGAGGGGCGTTCCCATTTTGAAAACATAATGGCGGATAACGACCTTTCTTCGATCCGTTCTTCAGTAGCGTATGGAACAACCAACTGAAAGTGATGCGTTTTTCACACATTTTCAATGGTTGCCTTTGGTCGGCTTGGAACTTCATTACGTAAACGATCGATTAGAGTCTTATGCTACACCTACTAACATGCTCCATGGCATCCTTGCTAACTGAATATTGTGGTAAAATATCTGAAATAATCTACTTGTGTTCCCGATCAGTGATGAAAACTACTAAATACGTATATTATCCAAACTAGTATAGGAGTCAGTATGCCAAACTGTTTGTATTTTAGTAGTGCTACACTCATTAGGTTGGAATTCGATATCAGTTTGTTAATTGAGCACAGTCTGTTCATGACCCACACGTCGATTCATAATAGCATTGTGTCATTTTTGCATGCTTACGGGTTTCTACGAGGAAAACACGTTCATATTCACTTGATTATTGCTAGATTTTTCTTTTAGTTGTATATAAGGGTCGATTAAATATAGATTAGGGACTTTTCTGAAAGCCAATAGAATTTGAACGAAATGAGTTTACTTTACTAAAAACAATTGAAATATAAACAAAAATGACAAGGAAACAACTTCAATAACTCATGAAGTGCATATGCTCTTACAAAAAGTGTTCCCATGCAGTTAAGTTACTGACGCAAGAAGTTGAATTCTAAGTTACGTGAATTTGTATTTGGGTTGATTTCTTTCTCTCTACTCCCAGAATGCTAATATTGGTTTTGCTCTGTTCTGAAGCCGTATTTCCTCGCAGCTTGTTCGATTGTTTACCATGTAAGGAGTTCTTTCCTGCAACAAATATGACGATCACACTGAAACGGTATACTGAAAGCAACTGAAACCAATTTAAGTTTGTATGAGTGATTGTCAGACTCAACCGATCAAGCGAAGTACACCTTTGTACACAACAAAGATAAATATAAATACTGTCAAAACACAAATTCAAGAAATACTTCTTCATTTGTGCATGTTATAAGTCCTTTTTAAAATAAGTAAAATGTGTATCCGATTTTCTGCCTTTTTTGGAACCAATCAAAGCAAGGCCTAGCGACTTGTGAGGTAAGGAGAAAAAAAGAATACAGGAGCCGATTGAAATGCGGTTTAAAATGAGGTAACGTAGCATTCTTTTGTTACGATACTCAATTAAACTAGCTGCAACTACTTCAGTAAAGTTTATAGACAATATAACTCCTGGCTGCAACAAAAGAACTCGTTAATCGATTTCTTTTTTTCTTCTATCCATATATTTTCATCGATAATTTTTGTCAATATGCACAACTCGAAGGAAGAACTTGAGATTGTTATACGGACCTTTGGTCTCTCGGAAACTTTTTGAGCTCTTGTTCTCTCTGACTCGGCAGACAAGAAAGCCATGAGAACAAACATGTTCTATTTGGGTTATTTTATTTATTTCAGTTTTGTGACGATGAAACCACATATAATTTCTCAAACATGTTTAAATAGTATGTTTAAATACTTGAGCAATTATTAGAAAGTACATCGTCATATAAATGATTTAAACAAATACAATATCACAGTAGGTTATTATGAGCGGACTAATACTATATTTTGAAAATCAATGTGTAAACTTCAGTATTTCAAAACATTCATTAATTTGTTTGGCTCTCAAACGAATCGTTGCGCAGAAAAAGATATTATTGGACGAGACAAGACAGTTTTTGATACTGGCTGGATGGCTATAGATCATTAAAGAAAGTCAGGTGATAAAAAAAAACATGTCATTTCAAAACAACTAAAAGTTTCTATATTTAATCTTCAAAACATATATACCAAAGAGAGAGTATATTTCTAAATACGACGTGACAATGACTGCGAGATGTATCACTGATTAAAGTTATAGCGACTGACGCAGTGAAAAGAAAAACAGATCAATATGTATTTAAGTGTCTGCCTCCCTGATAGAACTGAAATATGGATATCCGGCAATCGAATGACATCTGTAGTCTACACACGATTTTGTCTTAGACGCGTTAATTACACTCTTTTTATACTAAGAAAGGCTATTTCTTTGGGTGAGGCTGAACCATCCTAACTTTTTCAGAATCTCAGTCTAAAAAGTTCTTAATGTGCTCTTAATTTTTCTATTTTCATGTTGTATACTTAAGTATTCGAACACCTTCAAAGAGTGAACTCCCAACATCTTACTTTCATATACTGATGCATGCACGCACTGACTCAAGTACTTAAACTGGATATATCTGAATGAAATATACTAGAATTACAAGTTTAACAAATTCGGCAAATGTGAATTTCACATACCCTCTCGCGAGTTCTTAGTTTCATTTTCAAATTTGAAGAAATAAACGTCACTGAGATGAGTTCTTAGCATGCTTTTTAAATGTTGGCCATTTTTTAGTCACGACGTTTTTATAATAGGGTTCAGTGATTATAAAAAACGAAATATGTGCTTTGCTAGATGGTGACATCAGCTGAATTAGCGAGTTGTGATTATTAACAAAACAAATTACCACGTTATTAAATCTCATTTTCCAGATTTATCCTTTTTGGCGGCTTTATCTTTTGCTGTGGGAGCCAATTGAAATGATATGGACTGTCAAGCTAAGTACTTCCAACGGTGACATCGGCAACTGACTGTGCTTTGAAGGGAACAACAGAAGAAGATTAGAATGAGTCCTTCACTTTCAAAACGATTTTTGTCCAAAACTTTTAAATTAACAAAAGCTTGTTGCTATAGGGTGGGCTTAAATGAGCTTTGCATCCAGAAATTCTGGTAAAAGTCCTGGCTAATCGCCCCCTTAGTACCTATCCAAGAAGTGTCGAGATCAGTCGACACAAGATCTACTTACAAAAATTTAAGCAATAACTTGACAATTTATGATTTATAGAAAGATATAATGAATATAGCAATTGATCTAGAACTTTTCTAAATTTAATAGGGCAATCGGCATGTCAAGACAAAATGCTGATATATCACATCACCTCGTTTCTGTAAAATAAGGATTAAGTTCCATCAGTATATAAGAAAGTCTCCTTGGCTGAGATGTTCCGACAAAAAACAAAATCAATATATTACAATTTAATTCAGGAGTTAAATTTGGTTTCTCTCCACGGTTCAGGGAAATCACGGTCAGGACAAAATGCTGATATATCACATCACTTCGTTTCTGTAAAATAAGGATTAAGTTCCATCAGTATATAAGGAAGTCTCCTTGGCTGAGATGTTCCGACAAAAAATAAAATCAATATATTACAATTTAATGCAGAAGTTAAATTTGGTTTCTCTCCACGGTTCAGGGAAATCACGGTTTTAACTTGAACATAGAAAATTATGTGTTTTTCGCCGTAAGGTTTGGTGTGAAGCTGATCGGTTTCGAGCGTTAGCCCTTCGTCAGAGCATCTCTGACGAAAAAGTCAACTTCTAACCAATTATAAACCTTACGGCAAAATAATACCATATCAACCCTTGTTGATCAAACACGTGTTCAGCATACACTCGCCGACGCAGTAAAAGCGGCTTTGTTCAAAACTAGTCCTCCATAGAATATTGCGGTTCGTCTCTCTCTCTCTCTCTCTCTCTCTCTCTCTCTCTCTCTCTCTCTCTCTC
>JAOEHT020236898.1:0-10817 GCA_025448195.2 Parazoanthus atlanticus | reverse complement strand
TGTAAGACGTTGCTTGCACAGTGACGTGACAGATGTGGCAGCTTATAATATCGGGACACTGATAGCAGCTGACAAAGTTGTGACCAATTGCTGTCCACTTTAGATTCTTAAGTATTAATACTGCATTACAATTGTAAATTGTCAATTTCGATCATCTTGATTGTTCACTGTGTAAATCAAGTTTATTATAGTAATTATTATTATTATACACGGCGCTGCTATCTCTGACACACTATTGCTACTGCTGTCACATTGTATCAGCTGCCTTCTCTGTGAAACATTGTTAATTTCAGCATGACATGCAGCACTGTCCTTCTTCATTTCTGGCACACCAGCCTTAGTTTCTAGTAGATAGTGACGGTCAGATCATATAAAGCTTGAACAAAACTGTTGAGATGGCACTGTGCTTTACTATAATTGCCTGTGTTCTTCAGTATAACTACTAAATTGAACTACTCTCGGTAAACGTGCAGCAAAGTTAATCACACGAGTGATTTAATGCGCGATCTACTTCAAACATAAAGCGTTAACTGTAGTCTGACATCACAACATCAATGTTTCCCAAAAACTATACAAACTCACCAGATTTACAACCATGCTGACGGTCAGGTCGTTTATGGTGCCGTTTCTACAAAAGAAAAAGAGCATGTAGCCCATGTCCTGCTAAAACGAGTTGGTTATGTCCGATCTGTTTGTCTTGATGAGTCGAAATGATTGAAAATTTGTTGAAAACCCATAAAATGACCATTCGTTCTGTTTGGCTCGGTGTTTGCCGTTAATTATTTCTGAAAAGTTGGAAATTGAGATTTTTTTATAAAAATCAAACGCTTTGATGGTAGAAACGTGGAAGCACATCAGGTTAATGTATTAGCCACAGCATATGTCTGGATTGAGTTAAACTCAACTATCGTTTGCCAGCTGTCATTTAATTAATCCTCTGAGCCACTAATTTGACTTTGATATAAGAAAAAAGATCTTGAAATTTCTTTTTGCTTTACAAAGCTAGATTTGGAGGCTACGATTCCAGTCGGCCCAATCGATATGATTCGTTATAATTTGGTTTGTGGAAAATAGCACCTGTTGCATTTGCACACGTCTGCAAACCCTATCAGAGCTCAATATCTTATTACAAAAACTCGGCCCAATTCACAAAAATATGTTTCATATCCAGTGCAACAGATTTAGTAAGAATCAGGTCGATTTCCGGCCCAACTCCTACAATGAAAATGGAGCCAACAAATCGTAGTGTGTAAATCAGGCTATTAACAGTAAGTTTTGTAAAGACACCACCCATAACTCCTTTGATTTTTGGAAAACCCAGCCTTACAGTTGGAAGAGGGAAACTATGCTTTATCGAATGTCAAGTTAGTTAGAAAATAAATGGGATGGAACAGCATGAATAAGATTTTATCACAACAAAATAAAAATAACACAAAAATATAAAAGCTAGAAAACATACGAAACGACATCATATATAAATTTTTGAAATACACCAACAATCCCAGCCAAAAGTTGTTGGAACTCCTCCCCCGCACCACTGTTTCAGTGTTGATACACTGTTGCCGGCTTTTCCTTCCGTGTTTTTGTCAACCTGAAAAACAATATTGGCTAGGGGGATAGGGGACAGGGGAAATACCAATACCAATACCGTACCATACTGTACCTGGGTACTCGTACGATGTCAAATCTTTGAACTATTTTCTCTGCAACTGTTGCTCGACACTGGAACAAAAACGATGGGAGAATTAAGAAGAAAAATATCAATCACGTTGACAATCTTTACCAAACGGTCAGTGTTACCTCTTGGTGAATAAGTTTTCCTACTCCAAGGTTTCCATTCAAAACAATTGTTGACCATATTTGTGAAAGAAAAACTAAAACAAACGTAAAAATGCACATATTTTTTATTTTTATTTCATTTATTTACTTTTTTTTAAAAAATGCACATATAATTACTTCAAACGCCATTTGGGTGTGTCACGTTTCACATGTAGATTTTTTGAAAATATGTTAAAGAGTTGTTTCTATATCATCTAACACAAAAATGATTGCAAATTTTGACAGAGAAGGCCACGCTGCCCCGAAATGTCTGGAGTCTAAAAGCTCAAATATTGCATGATATCCTGGCATTGCACGCACCTTGTTTTGTATTTCCATGACTTCTTTGATCCACGCGGAGCATCGATTTACATCGTAATTTTGCTCGAGCATACGTATTTCTAGGAAACGACATGAAAACAAGTATGATCAACAAAAGATATGCAAGGATTGCAGTAAAAAATGTTCAAAAGAGTGGTTCAAGTTGGAGTTCCTTGTTAATGTTTTGTTTGTAAATAATATCCACTTAGCCAATTGCCCGTTAAGGACATTCAAATTCTCGTGTAAAATACAAAATAGATTACATATTGTGGCTTTGGTTAAAAATTCAAGATTAAAAATCTTTTGAGTGTCCCAACGTTTCGGCTGTCCTTCATCAGGGGAAAGTGATAAGAAAAAGTTCAGCAAAACGCATTTAAAATGAATGTTGTCTTACTGAACAAAATTGAGCCAGAATAACGAGGTCGTCCTCACCTTCGTCGTATTGTCCCAGTTGTGACTCCAGCTCCTTTTGCCGTTTCAGTTCCTTCATCACGGTGACGATTTCAGGAAATTTCTCCAGCTCGTCTTTGATTCCTATCTTGAGAACATTGAGCTCGTCCTGAGAAATAAGAAATACGAAATGTTTAACTTAAATAGAGGATGAAAATGTAACCTTTCACTTTAAAGATCAGAAAGAGGTTGTTTATCTTACGGGGGAAGGGGTGGGAAAGAGTTAACAGGACGTAAGAGAGGCAGCAATCGACCTACCCTCTCTAACACTGTCAGTTTACATTCATCATTGAATAATAATAGTAACAACAATAATAATCATCTTTATTAGGGCTCCAAGTGGCTTTTCTTACCTTAACCATGGGTTAGGATACGAGAGGGGCAGGAACTAGTTGCTCAGAAATCTCGATATACCGTCATGTCCCCCTATATTTATACGGTATATCGAGCTTTCAGAGCAACTCAGAAGGGGTTGATTTTAATCTGGGGATGATTATAACCGGTGTAGAAAATCATTTCAACTATAACTATCCACTTGAACATTATAGCGATAAGAGTTTTCTATATACTGGTCTTGGTCATAAAACATAACACCGTAGCATGCCCTTATTCCAGTCAACTGGCAATTTTTTTTCAAACATAAACTTTAAAATGTAATTAATCGGGGGAACATACAAAGTTAGAAAACTTGTTTAAAAAATGTTTCAAGTATATTCTTGAAAGTGTTTAAAGTACAAAACTGCCTGATTTCATTTGGCAAGCTGTTCCACAAGTGAGTGCACAGACAGAAGAAGCCCTAGTGCCATAAAAGTTAAGATTAAATCTTGGTATAGAGAATAGGTTCTTGGAGGAAGGTTGAAGGGCTGTAGGTGATCTTTCAAGTACCGATAAGTACTGGTAGTAAGTGTCTGAAGGTGAGGATCAGGATTTTGTATATGATTCGCTGTTGTACGGGAAGCCAGTGAAGATCTTTAAGAATAGGTGTAATGTGTTCAAATTGATGGGAGCCAGTGAGTAGTTAGGGGGTTATAAGCGGAGAGGTAGGGGAAGGTGGGCTCCAGTTTGATTTAGGGCAACTTGACAGAAAAGACTAATAATGTAGCAAGTTAGGAACAATGCTACTGTATTGATCTGGCGAGAATGTACCTTAAACTGAGACTACATCGAAACCTCTACAATATATTTATGGGCTTCCGACATTACTGATTACTAAATATGTCGAAGTCCTTATCCACGCCTTTGTCACTTCCAAGCTCAACTATTGCAACTTTCGTTTGCATGGCTTACCCAAGTCGCTTCCTCGAACTGTTCAGCTCGAATTGTTCCTCTTTTTCAGAAATACTACAAAATCACACCTGTTTTGACTCAGCTACAATGACTGCCCGTTTACTACCGAATTATCTCTAAGATCCTTATCTCCAAAAAAAATTTAATAAATAGTAATTCTTTGTATTTTAACAGTAAATCGATAGTAGATAATATTTTCCTAATTTTTCTATTTGCATCTTCTACAGTTTCGTCAATTCTACATTTTTGCTTTAACGTTTGTAAAGCACCTTTGACTTTTTATTAGGAATACTGTACGCGCGCCCTAAGTTTAAGTCTATTACTGTAGTTTATTAATTACTTACCAGTCTTCTTAGCATTGCCCGGCTTTGGTTGAATTTGTAGCCACACATGAAGAAGAACGCAAAGTAGGCACACACTGACATGATATCTCCCTGTGAGGAATAAATCACGGTAAACTATCTTACATTATAGCATTAAGTGAAAAGAAAAATTTGGCAGAAAATCTTAATCGACTGCCAAAACAGAATGTTACCAAAGCATCGTCATGCCACTATTACCATCACCGTCACGTCACTGTTACCACTACCATTACCATTACCATTACCATTACCAATTGCCATTACCATTACCAATACCATTACCATTACCAATATCAATACCACTACTACTACCACTATTATTAATGCTTTATCTACAGTTTTGCATACGGTACGTACCTCAACTAGATCCTGGGACTCAAAAGGGTTGGACGATCTGAACATCTGATTGGCTGTCTTCAGAGCCAGATTAATTGTCCATCTGCCAACCAACGAAATCGCTTGTTATGTTTTTAAAATTCATATTACTAGTAATGACATCTTGCAGGCTGTAAGACTGACATAGCGATATTGGCCGTTTTCACCCTAGAAGACATATTTTCAGATGGATGTTATATCTGAGACAGCCAACTCACGAAATAGATGCGATTTTGGACGCTCTGATTTTGATCGATCCATTTGTCTGTTTCTCAAGACAACAGAATGCATTTAAATATCATACTTAAGAAAATAACATTTTTAAGGATTCAAGGAATCATTACCATCATCACCATCATTACCACCATTACTATCATCATTATCGTCACTATCATCATCATTATCACCACCACCATCACCATCATCACCATCACCATCATCATCACCATCATCATCATCATCACCACCACCGTCATCATGACCATCATAACCATCATCATCACCATCATGACCATCACCATCATCATCGTAACTTTCATCATTATCACCACCGCCATCACTAGCACCACAATCTTAATTACCATCTACATTTCGTTTACTACCTCTATCACCATCACCATTACCATTAGCCATCGCCATCACCATCACCATCACTTCAACATCACCATCACCAACATCATCATTACCATTACCATTACCACCACCACCATCATCACCAATACCATCATCCACCATTACCAACACCATTGTCACCATCATCATCATCATCACCATTATGATCATGATCATCACCACCACCACCATCATCATCATCATCATTGTCACCGCAACCACCACCACCATCATCACCAATACCATCATCCACCATTACCACCACCATTGTCATCATCACAGCACTATCACCATCATCATCATCACCACCATTATGATCATGAATGATCACCACCACCACCACCACCATCACCACCACCACCATCATCACCACCACCACTACCACCATCATCACCACCATCATCACCACCATCACCACCACCACCACCACCACCACCATCATCACCACCACCATCATCACCACCATCATCACCACCATCTTCACCACCATCATCACCACCGCAACCACCACCACCATCCTTCACCAACATCATCATCACCAACACTACCAACATCACCATCATCGCATCCACCAACATCAACATTACCACCAGCAGCATCACATCATCACGGAAACCACCAGTATTAACTTTACAATCATAATCTGTTGACAGTACCTATCGTTTAGAAGAACTTCCGTTGTGAATGTGTCTGGAACAAAGGAGTTGATCAGAGCACACAGCACTCTGCTGTCTGTCAGATCCTCCAGGCTCTGTGTTCAACATTAATGAGAGTTAGTAACAATACTAACGATAATGATAATAATTCTGCCTCTATCTGCGGCTAAATGAGCGAAGCATAGAAAGAGAGAGAGAGAGAGAGAGAGAGAGAGAGAGAGAGAGAGAGAGAGAGAGAGAGAGAGAGAGAGAGAGAGAGAGAGAAGACAAATGGTTTCTTGAAATCCTAAGAGTATTGAGTGAAGTAAAAACTTTAGTAACCGACTAGAGTGTGATGGTAAAGTATGCATGAGAAGTGAAATATGTATGACGGTGGTACATGTATATACAGGGTTCACACAGGAACTTGCGAATAAAATTCCATGACTTTTCCACGACCTTACATCATTTTCTATGACCTTACATCAGTTTCCATGACTAAAGAAAGATCCCGTTGCACGCTGTTTTCGGCCAGATTTTCTTTTTCTAACAACTGACTTTTCAATTGGTAACAGGAAGAATTATACTGGGCAAAAGAAATAAAATTCCATGACTTTCCCAGACCTAATGTCATTATCAGGCAACAAGGGTTGTCAACACTAACGATAACATTAATGATAAAAATTAGTTGTCTAGGTCATGCATAGTGACAAAAATAGCATAAATAGCATACATGTATGTATCTATTTCAACTCTAGTTATTTGACTACGGAAGAGATAAAAGTCAATTTATCAAACATCTGCAGACAGGGACCGTTGAGCCAGTCTCCTGATATGCTATCTCAGGGGACTTAAAGAGCTCACACACTTAAAAAATAGGGTAATTCTGGTGTTGTGGTGAGGGCCACATGGAAGAGTACGTCCTATGGATATAAATGTGTTACCCTCAATAAATATTGCGTCTCTAATTACTTTATTTTAAAAGGGGTTTGAAAGAATCACAGCGCTTTCAAAGCGTTTTAACAGTATACTTTACCAGAACTCCTCTTGTAAACTTGCGGCCTTCCCTTGTCATCTAGTACAAATTTTAGTACAAGTTATTCAAGGTTGGCGTTAAGGAGAGTTATTGAACAGTAACATTAAGGAGCAGCTTAACCTTTTATCGAAGTTCCAACGTAATTTTGTCATAATTTGCTGATATCTCAGTTTTAATGTGAAGAATCAAAATTTCCAATCATAGGAGCATAGTAACGTAGTTGATACGAATTCGCAAATATTTTAAGAATTTTTGGAGATAATCGAAACGA
Source organism: Parazoanthus atlanticus (assembly GCA_025448195.2). NCBI lineage: Eukaryota > Metazoa > Cnidaria > Anthozoa > Zoantharia > Parazoanthidae > Parazoanthus > Parazoanthus atlanticus. The sequence goes on along the minus strand of JAOEHT020236898.1, from coordinate 3,650 downwards.
AAACAGATGTTGGGGAAGTTATTGATTTTTAAAGAATTTTCAATACTGTTGGACTTTAACTAAGCTTAAAATTTAGTTTTTGGAGTAAACATTAATGAACGAACGACAGCTCGTCTGCTATCTGTGAAGTGTCAATTGTTGGCATTTGCAGCGTTTGTTGCGTTCTAAAACCTTTTTGCCCTTTAAATCGTCTTCCAATCCTCCTAATCTAATAACAAACAAAATTAATTAAGGGTTGGACCTCCCCTTGCCAGTAGACAACATCATCAATTAGTCCAATTTATCTGATACATATTTCAGTGTTACAGAGCCTTTGACGGTGATCTTATCACCCAAAACACTAAAGGTTGTCATTGTCTTTAGGACGGTACTAGCACTATTATAAAATCACGTTAAAACCTATTGTTCTCTCACCTTCAAATGTGCATTTACCATTTCAAGAATGCAAAAGTCTGGAGGGGGGTAGTTCTTCATTTGCCTTCTACGGCTGACCATCTCATCTGACACACTGTACACATAACGAAGATAAAATAAGTAGTTGGATCAACTAAAACAAGCACAAACATCAGATATAAGATTTGCGCTTACAGTTAACAGAAGTGACGTGAGAAAATTTTTGCTGTAGTTTTCAAATTTGAGTCGGAGTTTTGGTAAAATCCTCGACACTTTGTTAATTAAACATATTGAAATGACGGACACTAGTTTGCTTCCAAACGTTTCTCAAAAATAGTGCTGGAAGGACTGTCTTTAAGAGACTAAGGAATACTATTCCAGAGACGGGGTGAAGATACAGAAAAAGATCGGTTGCCATAAGATTTTGAGTTAGTTTTGAGAATGAACTACTAATGTAAGTTAAATGCGGTGAGAAATAAATAATAATAATAATAATGATAATAATAATAATAATAATTATTATTATTATAATTATTATTATTATCATTAGTTGTTTGCTTCCAAAAGGCTCAGTATAAAAACCCATAAAAGACAAAATAACTGCAGAACAATGTCCTTTCAGAATATCGGAATGACCTGTTTCCAACGATGATTTCTTTGCAGAGTTAAGAAGTTTTTCATTACTACTATTTCCATCAAGGCGGTGGGGATAATTTATAACAGACAACTGAAGTTTCAATTCAGTAAAGTTTTTGAAAACGGTGTTTGCAATTTTGAAATCTACACTGAAGATCTTCTGGTCGCAGTTCAACGTCACTTCCGTTACATGTAACTGTGACATTCTTTTGAATAAGAAGCTGGGCCCAGCTTTAACTCGGGCCAGTTTGGCTTGTCTTTGCTTTGAAAGTTATCTGGCGTAACACATGTAATTGTAAACATTTCGTAAACTTGTTGACGTGACATTTGACCTCTTGTTGATTTCACATCTGATCAATCGCTTATCCGTTGGCTTATATTATCAGCACATGCTACAAAGCTACACACTGAAAGGTGTTCTCATCACCATGGTAACAATCGAAATGAAGAAAGAAAAAGAAGAAGAGAGGGCAAACCTTAACTTGGTGCCTCATCGATTATGGCCCGAGTAACTGAACACAAACAGCTGTTGCTCACCTTGTATCTGCTGTACTTGGGGGTTGCAACTGGAAACAAATCCAACAGAGAAATTAAACACAAGGCTGTTCTGCTAGTGACACCATTTATCCTTTTCCTGCAATTCTTCTAACTTTTAGTCACTTTCTCTCTTCATTGGTGTGATTACCTCCTTCCCCCCTCCCTCCCCTCCCTTCCCACAGACTCACAAAAACAAATCTCTTTGGCAAAAACCAGCCGTATCTGTCACAGGGTATATTATCTAAGTTGCAACCAGTTCATAACATAACGTCTTGTTAAAGGTGTATTGCCTGTCCCCTTCAAGGCAAGATTCTTTTTAGGTTTTCAAAAGCCTCAAAACCACAGCTGCTCCCATGGATGATGGTTGCGACTTGGGAGGGTGTAAAGTACCCATTTTCTACAGGTGTCGTTATTGTTGATCGGTCGGGGCTAGGGGGTTGAGTTTGGATGTTTAGAATGCCCCCCAGAGGTAAGATCAAGACTTACCTCTGGGCTTTCTACTCAACTGGCAGCATTATTATTAATCTGTGGCCAAACCCAGACATAAGTGTTTTCTCCACCTTCATTGGTGTCTTAGGGGGTGGGGGTGGAGGTGTCCACTGAAACAGAGGATTAAATAACAAAGAATTAGCAGTAGTAAAATGATAGGTTTGAACAATGCATGCCAATCAAATAAATAAATGAGGTCAGAGGTCAGGCAATGTAGTAAAGCAAGAAACTGAATTATAATAATTTAAATATTTGGCACAATTACATACTGTGAATGGCTTGGACACAAGCATCTTGCCTTCAGCTTCCTGGAGGAATTCTGATCTTCTCCAGACATACCAGATATCATGACAGACAAGGCTCCATAACAGATCAAAAACCTAGTGAATAGCCAGTGAAAGGAATTATGACATGAGGTACTCCCCAGGGGGGGTACTCTGCCAGATATCATGGCAGATGGCTAAATCTTAGGCATTTTACTAATTAATTTTATTAACTATTAATTATATGCAGTTCTCCAAACAATTTTAATATGTTTTAATTAATGTTCTTAATTATCATGTCAATTACCATTGTATCATTCACAGTTGCATAAGCTGTTCATGTATCATTATTGCAGTTCATATTGTATATAGTTAAAGATACCTGTTCAGCACTTCGCATTGCAAACATTCTGGAATCTATATAAACTTCCTTTGGAATGACCTTCCTGAAAGATAAAACATGAAAACTATTATTCAACTATTTTAAACTTTCAATACTTCCAGTGTATGAAATATTAGAAAACAATTAGTTGACTTGGAAAAAGAAGTCCATATTATCAACTCCATAAAGAAATGAAAAATAAGACAGATATGGAACTACAATTATAATAAATCATAGTTCCAAAATTTGTGGTTAAAATATGTACATGACAATGATCTTCATTGTACAGAAATTATCTTCAGTTGATAACAAAGTAACCAACTACCAATGACAAAAAACTCTATTTTCAGGCCAGGAGAGACTGAATAACAATTAAATACATGATTATATGAAATAGTCAACTCTCCCCTTTTCCTACATCCCCCTCATAAATAATATACCCAACAGCAGTCTTTTGGACAGTTACAGTGTACAGGACAAGTAATGCTGTTTTTCACTTTAAAAAGAGTAAATACATAAAGTACTGGACTTACACATTCTTTAACTCGTTTACAATCCACTCCACTCTCGTGGTCTTCTGTTGCTGGGTCAACCTGTAAGGGGTAGTATAGGAGTTTTAATACAACACTAATTATTGACTGGTCAATCAGTTACCAGGAATGGCTAATAAAGGAATTCTTCTAAATGCATGTAATGCTGTATATAACTGGTATGAACAGATTCAAATATATATACCAGAAATATAAAACAGATTATAACCAAAATTTTAAATTAATCTACATTTCTAAACTTTCAAACAAATTTAAACTACTGTATTCAGAGTTTGAAATAAGTCGATCATCAATCAATCAATCAATAATTTATTTATACAGTCACGTATCGCCCAGGAGCTAGGAAGCTCGTTCAAAATACGAACGTGGATTACAATTACATAGTAAAATATACAAAGA
>JAOEHT020236795.1:0-10817 GCA_025448195.2 Parazoanthus atlanticus | reverse complement strand
TGACAGAGGAAGGGGGGTAAAGTGCGCACCGAGGGCCACAAGTTTATCAGTTAATTACTGTCACGTGTTACCCTCGTAAAAGAAAGTTCCTTTGCCTTTTTTTACCTTTACTTTACACAGAAGTTACACGTCGTACCCAACGTCAAGACGATAAAGATTAGTAAATCCTATACATCAACATCAGACTTAAAAGCGAACGTCGGACAATGACATACACTATTTTGCACTGAACTGCTCAACTTGAACGCAAACCAGTTATCGGTCGAAAGGATAAAATCGAGTGCAAACGAAATCCAAGCGAACTGGACATATATGTAATATGTAATTAGGGAGCGAAAATTTATCGAAAGTTTTTAAAAGAGCTAAGATAATTACATATTCTGTATTTCCGAGCTACGCTATGAGGTGCTATGTTTGAAAATCAGTGCTGTTTAACAGACCGCCAAGTCAAGTTAATACTTGATCGAGGCAAGAGCGAATACCTTTGGTGGCGTTTTTGGGCATCTAAAACGTGCTTTCGCATATTTTTCTTCACAATATTTGTTCAGAAAGTTTTTTGAACTTTCGCAAAATGACGTTATATATTTCTGCAACACATAAGCCACCGACCTTCTGATGGCGGGAGAATGAATGAGAATGGTGAAGAGGACTCGAAGGGCTTCGAAAAAAACAAACACTTACCCGACTGGACACAACTACGATCAGATCTCAGTCAATGACATGGACTTGCATATGGCCGAAACGTATGAAAAACGCAGAGAGTTCTGCTTGGTTTCTATTCAGTATTCAAACAAACGTTCACCGTATAACAGTCTTAACTTTTACAAGAATTTTAGTAATAAAATGCAACAATACACACTGAATAACAAAGTGATCAAGACACCATATAATTTCAATCAACAGGTCCGTGTTGTAATATTATCTATTTTAATAGTCCTTTTAACATCAGTAATTGATTTATAGTATTCCAAAACGTCGTGTATATATAGATATCACCAGAGTAACTAGCAGTATATATCATCATCTACCATAGAGACTATGTATCCGAAAAGCTATGTTTGCGATTGTATAGCTTGGCCAAAAAAGTATCTCTTAAAGATAGAAGACATTCCATTTGACAACGAAAATCGTTTACAGCAACCCCCAAGTTACACATAATACGGGTACGGACCCTTCGTTCGGATGGTATTTTCAAATATCTTCCGATCTCGGTTGGAAACGGATGTTAAGATGTTCGCAATTAAGTAACAGCAATATCCGGTCTATTCAAACGCAATAGGTACTTTTCACGTGAATATTCGAACTTAATCGTTCTATATAACTTTAAGCTAGGCTAGGCTAGGCTGCATTCAAAACATATTTGTTTTCAAATAAATCTCTCTGCCACATTTGAACACAGTACAAACAACATACTGCTCATTCTTCTGCCCACGTGTATGTCGCCCGGCAAGAAAACGAAATCGAGCAAAACAAACAAATCACGACCTACATGAACTCATATGTCGGTCACACGAAAGCTTGCACAACGCCGCTGTTTATTTACACATTGTAAAGCGATTTGTCTGAGATTCCAGGAAGACACATGCTGGTAAAGAAAATACTTCCCACCATTTTCTGTTTGTTTTTAATCTAAAGTTGAAAGCTGGCAGAGCGTAAATTACTTGACCCCAACATTTAACACGAACTCTCGCAAGTGGCACCTGAACGGCGTAACACCGGACACTACGGAATTTTCAGCTCGCAAAGAATTGTTCACAAAATCGACAGTATGTAAACAGAAATTTAGAATCACAGATCCCCGGGCAAAGTCCTCTCAAGTAAAAATTCATAAACGAGACCGAAACACGAGACCGAAACACTGGTTATCCACGTGTCCTTTAGCAAGAGCTACGAAAAAAATGCATGTGTTAACTTTTTTTGTACCGCTCTGATTCAACTGAGGTACAGAGAAATTTAACTTTCTCTGTAAAGCGAATGCAAAGTCAAACAGGAACAGTCCGAGAGACAAAGTTCGCAGTCACGCGGACGGTCACACGGACGGAACCGAAACTTTAAACAAATTAAAAACAGTGATAAACAAATAAATAACAGGTAAAAACGCTTGTTCGACTTATTTGAACTCGCGAGGCCTCGTGAGGTCAATTTTAAATCAAACATACTGATATCCAAAGACGGTCACTCAAAGTACAAACTTTTAGGGTGATAATACTTTTTGGGTGATAATATTTTTGGGCTGATAATATTGAGTCTTGAGGCTCAACTGAGTTGAGGCCAAAGGAAATGGCAAACAACTGACTTTCAACCCTCAATTATCTTTGTTTTAAAAATAACTAATAAAACTTCCTGGGAGAAAGCTTCTTAACAAACTTTCTGTTCTTTCATGTTCTGAAGAGCCCCGGGGTCTTTGCCTGAGATGTTGATATTGCTCAGTAAACACTTCGATTTACTTTTAATTTGGACATGTTTAAATTAATTACGAGATACTTAAAGTTATATACTCATCATATCTTTTCTCTAGAAACTTGCTTTTTCACTTCAGTTTACGAGACAAACAATTGTCTTTTAAAGTATCATATTTTGTTTTTCTTTAAAAAGACTTTAAAATATAATTATAAATCTCAACTACCGCAGTGTCCAAAATTGGACCTCTGATGATTTACATAAGGTTTGCCTGTCAGTGACGGAAGTTCTTGATGTTTTGTTTAAAAAAACCCGGAAAATTCAATCAGGCGGGCAACCAACAGTTCATCAATGAACCGAAACTGGCAGATTTTAACACTAAAATACAAAAATTAATAAACAAACCCAACAAGCAAACTGAACTGAACTGTTCTCTGAAGTGAATTGCACTGTTTGAATGTACAAGGATATTAAACAGTTGAAATTATTCGAGAAACTGGAAGCACGGAATTCTCATTCTTCTTATTTAACAAATACTTTAAACTGTCGTGCAACAAACCGAGTAATATATTCTTCAGTACTGGTGAAACGGAATGAAAGTTTGTTTGGCAAGTGGACAAAGTCAGATATGATCAAAGGACCCGAGAGTTGACGCCGATAACAAACAATAAATAGCTTCAGTTATTTTTATATTCAATAATGAAATTTGTGTAAAATAGCAGAGTCGGCACGTGTACAATGAATGTTATATCGTAAATATATTCCTCCTGATTTTTGGCAAGACGGACTTTGCGCTGCACAGAGCCCACCGACTGCAGAAAACTTGGCACCAAAGTGCAAACTTAATCACGACTATTGTAGAAATTATACACAATCACAATGTTTTTGGCGTGCCAAAAAGTCAAGTGTTATGCAGTTCATAAAAATATAAAGTTTGCTGCAAACGGCCAGCTTACACATAGGTTGGGGTTTTCTTAAAGCTTAAAGCTTTTAAAAGCTTAACGCTTACAACAAAACAAACCAAAAAAATCTGGAAACCTAGTTTCACTCTTAGAAAAGCTGTTCTGGGTCGGGGATAAAACCAAAACCGGGTTTAATCCTGACTGGCCACAAGTCGACTTACGAATCAGCGATGCGAAACAAAAACCGAGCGTATCAGCGAACTGAGACTGGTCCGGTGTTCAGAAGGACTGCTTTGATCAAGAAATACTGATATGGTGACTAGATTTTGCGACAGTTTTCGTATGTTGTGTTAGTTCTCATCATCCACAGCTAACGGTTGATGCAGCAATTCCACGGTTTGAAACAGCTACATCTGAAATTTAACCATGGCGATTGAAGTTAGAAAAAACAATACTTGAAAACCAGAATAGACTCTTTACTTTATTTAAATTTCGTAATGTAGTTTATATTGCCAAACGGCGTATAAATTAAAAAATGTTTTCACATCAATAAAATGCGTATTTACAATTTTCATAAATATCCTCCTAAGAATTCTGTTGATCATGTTTATGTACATCCTACAGCAACTATTTACAAATATTCAAAATATATGTACAAGTTCTCGCGGGTCTTAAGTTATCCCTTCTTTCCTCAACATCTCCAATAGCAATAATTCTGATTTTATATTACTTGGGAAATTACAAACTTTTGCCGACTAGAATTATCAAATACTTTGACCATGACAGCAACGACGTATATAGCTGTGACAGAACTCACAAGTTGCCACAATTCAGTCTTATATTACTATTATTACTGGTCTGATAAAAGTGATATTGATCGGCATAACTTTTGTTCCGGGTAGAGAGGAAGTTACTCCACGGGCATACAACATGCACTAACCCCCATTACGTCAACAGGCTGTAAGACAAACAAATAAACTGGCACAAAATTCCCGAAATGACATACCGTTTTAGCTAAATTCCAGCAGAATCAATATCACCAGAGGTTCAAGCCGGTCTAACAATTAAATTTTAAAAATTCAGACAAGACCTCAAGATCTTCAAATTGAAATACGATTGATTCCCAAGAGAGTGGTTTGCACATCAGGACCACGTGAACGATGATGGGATTTATCTCGAGCTGATTTCAAAATCAATTTTTAAAAACTTTCGAAACACGAAAATAAACATAAACAATCTTCTACAGTTCAAAAGCTTCATGTTCCCTATTCTTACGATTACACGTGAAGTTGAGTGTTATGAGATTGTCCAGTTCGCTTTAAAATCAACAATGTCTACCCAGAGGAAATATTCTAAGAAAGCTCAATAATTAATTTTAAATAGCTCTTTTTAACTCAGTTAAAGACAACCCTTAAATTCCCCCAGAAACAAATCTGTGCAGTGAGCCACTGCATAGATTCAATATATAATGTGGAGTAACGTTTATAGACTGAACAGTTTCTACAAGTCAACTAAAGACAAACGACCATGTTTTTTTTCCTCTCGTGCATTCGTGTATGTGACGTGTCTTCAATCCTCCGGTAGCCGGTGCGCTCTGGAATATTTACATTTTTGTCGTCGGTCGACTTCGTCATCCTTTTCTCGGCTTAAACTCGTCCACCATCAGTCCATCACCTTGGCCTTTTCGTAAAACAGCTTCACTATCATTTGCAGACTTTTCCCTCCTTGTTCAATACTGGCCCGCTTCGAGTCTTATTTACTGCTACTGAGTCGCGCGATCCGGCATGATGGAGCTCATGACCTTTCACTGTTTGTAATTTATGCGAACCGCCCCTCACCCAGAGTTAACCTTCCATCTACGATTCGGCTCTTGCCTTCCAAATGTGTGACTTCAACCAAGCGAACGGTGAAGTCGACCTGTCTCTTCTCTCGGATTCTGCGTCTCTGCTGAGTTTCGGCAGAACACCACTGTTACCAAAGGCAATTTCGGCCAGTAAAGCTTTGAATGCGGCCTTGACGTTAAGCCCGAACTTTGCAGAAGCTGCGATAGTCAGACAGTCCACTTGGGCTTCAATCAGAGCCTCGGATATTTTCTCAACAGACAGTTGGCGATCTTCCTCGGGTATATCGCACTTATTTGCCACAAGAATCATAGGCACAGAGTTTGAGCCCTTTGCCTCCAGAATCTCACCACGGATTCGCAGCATTTCTTCCAAAGAGTGTTTGTCGTTAACTGAATACACCAGCACAAATGCTTCACCTTCGTCGATTGTCAGTTTTCTCATAGCTGGGAAATTATATGATCCCGCGGTGTCGAGAATGTCAAATACGGCTGTGATCTTAGGAGTAAGATTCAGTGGTGTTTCGTATAATTCTTCCACAGTTGGAGTGTACTCCTCCGTAAAGCCATCATCCGTGAACCGAGTGATGAGAGATGTTTTGCCAACTCCCCCAGATCCAAGCACCACGACTCGAAATACGGTTCGAGGGAGGGACAGAGATTCGAAAGAGTCTCTCCACTTCCATAGATTTCCTTTCGATCTGCTTTTCATAGTGATTTTCTCAAAAGTGACTCAGATTCAAATTCAGTTTTCTCTTTGAGCTGCTCTCTCGTTGAAGTGTTTTGTGATTCTAATGAAGGGTCAGAAAAGCGTGGCTTTTAACGCATCCAACTCCGGAAGCTATAAGAGGCATGTCAGTCATATGATAAATTTAGTAGTCAGGGGAAAACTCTAATATATTCAATAAGCGATCAATTATTCCAACGACTGAAAGGCCATGTAACGCCATGAATGCCAGCTCAGCAGGGTCACACGACTGACGAAATTACGTTGCCACTGAGAATATTATTGCATCTTTAATATGCAATTTTGTCCGACTTATATGAACCGTTTGGAATATCTGAACAAAACATTTTGATGACGACAGACAACGCAAATTCGTTATTTTCTTTCTTAGTACCAATGGCAATCAAGTGTTTTTACTTTTAACGTTACAAACGTTACTCATAAAATATATTAAGATATAATTACAAATTGAAAATATACTAGCAAAGGATTCTTGCGTCATACTAACGGTACGTTCCTGGACTAGCAATAATCATACTTTACTACTCAAAAATCTTAGTACTAATGTAAAAATCTTTTAATGTTATCTGATCTGACTGATCTGTACCATATTTATAGTGGGAGTTACTCAAACTGAGGACAAAGCACAAATACTTAATATCAGGGAGCGAATTATGGATATTCATTTTGTCTGCCCTACACTGATTTTCAATTTTGCTTTGGACAGTTTGGGTGATAAGAATGTTTCCATATAAGTTCTTATTTGAAATTTGTATAGTCTGCTTAGTTTTTTACCTTCAAATATATTTGAACCGGTTTTTTCCTACTTTTCGTCATTTGCAGGCCCTGAATTCGCATCCTGAATATGTATCGACAAATATAGTAGTGATCATTCTTGGCTTGCGCAATAAAGTAAAAATTATATCACTTGGGCAGAATTTGACAATCACGCAAAACACAGACGTTTTATATTTCATTTACACTTTATATTATGTTACCAGTAAATTATATAACGTAAAAATTATCTATTAGTATAATCGTGTTCTTTAATATATTTCAGGCTATTCAGTTTTAAGAAGTCGATTAATAACTCTCAAGTGTTTACATGAAATTAAAACTAAAAGCATTCACAGTAGTAAGCAATCCTTGTTTCCAGAACGGCTAAAATTATCGCTACGTTTTTCTTCGTTAACAGATTGTACAAGTAAAACCGCCAACGACACTCTACTACAAAAAGAGACAAAACCCCAATGCATTGATTTTCACAAGACAGGTGAAAAAGCAAAAAGAATTGCGTCTTTTTAGCACGGTCTACGCTTCAAACTAGCAGACTTCACCAAGTCTATTTGCCGTTTTGCTTTCGTTTCTAGAATGTAAAAACAGGAGCAGGAATGATTCAAAGTTTCAAGCCAAAGAAAGTCCAAATCCTTGCACGTCACTCACATCTTTCCTTTTTCCAATAACCTGCGAGTCAGTACGTGGCCAACTTTAAAAATTGAAAATTGTTATCTAGAAAATAGCAGTGACTATCGTCTGTATTTCTTTCATATGCAGATAATTGGAAACTACAACTTATTGTATTCGGCGAACGGAAAAGGCAACTAACAGAACTGTCACGAACTCATCTTTTTAGTTTTCTTTAATAGTTGTCAAGATGCAGACTACAAAAAGGAAATTGAATAGGTTTTCGTTTTATGTCAAAACGTTTCCAGCTGTTCGAGTGTTCAGGAAAAATAGGGAAACAGCGTCTGACAACCACAGGAAACCATGACTCAGGTGCTACAAGCCACTTGTAGTCAGTCTTTCAGTCAAGGAAAAATTATTCAAATAAACTAGGCAGACAATAGACAGTGACTTATGTGATATATATATAAGCGATTGCTGATGTCGGCGAAGGCAAAACATAATGCACCCAGGCTAATTGCTTTATTCTCATAGGGGTCTCGTTAATCGCTGCTAATTTAAGGGTAACAGGGAAGTAGAAAGAAATTCTAGAATTACCTTGCATATATAGATTTGTATTTATATGTATTTATGTGCATACAAATCTGTGTCAGCACTGATCTGAGAACCGAGACTCTCGCATCCTCGAACACTCAAGAATTAAAAAGGCAAACAAAAGATTTTCGACATAGCGGAATTTCCGTACAACGATTCCCAGCACAAGTTTCCGTTCGAAATAGCGAAAGGTCGAGACTGAACGAAGTTACAACAGCGACAGTCCACTCGATCAACTGCATGAATTTGTGCGGGATTTCCGTACAACAATGCCTTAGCACCGGTTTCCGATCCAGATGGCCGCAAAAGTTCGAGGCAAGGAAGTCTGCAATCCATTGCCCGAATCTGTGGGGGAGCACGACAGAACTAAAGCAAAAACGAACTGAGTTGACTGATAGACGGACAGACATGAAATTCAATGAAAGGACAAAGAGACTATCAACAGCAAGCTGCAGTTCAACCAGAATACCGAACAGAAAGCAAAATTAAACCCGCTGGTACCAAACATCGTAATAGAAACCCAGTCTTTACCTTTCAGGTGCGTCGGAGTTTCTGATACAGTGCTACGTGAGTGAGTTTAAGGGAGTGGCACCACAGCAGAAAGGTGCCTGCCACGTGACACAATACTACAGAGTCTGCGCTGGATATCTTAGTGTGCCAGACGGGAAATTGGTGAATAAAAGTTCTTGATTATTTTAATAAACGTCACGAAATTGTCCGGCCATAAATAAACGCAACCAGGAAGTGAGAAAATAGTATTTCGTAGTACACGAACTTGCCTTTCTTGGACTACCATTTTCAATAAGATCTGTAGCTTTATTAATAGTAAGGGGAATTCTTGTATATTAAGAATATGTCTCAATAACATTTAATAGAATTTTTTCCATTTACAGGGCCAACGTTGATAGTAAATGTTCAACCTGCCTAGATATGTACTATTATACTATCGTTATCATTTTTATTATTGATATCAATATGATTAATGTTAATATTATTATTATCACTCCCACTGTCACTGTCACTGTTACTATTATAAATATAATATAAATTTATTTTGTGCACGTCCAAGGCGCTTTACAAACATTCTTTCAAAATTTAAAGCTAATGAAAATTGTAGAAAATGAAACTAAGGGGGGAAAACTACTATCCAATATATATTATCTATTTACTGTTAAAATACAAATAATTACTATTTATCAAGAAATAGAAAAGATACACTTTAAAACTATTACGATTTAATATTACTATCATTATCATTATTATAAATATTATTATTCATTAGTTCATGACCTGAGACACAGATTCAAGCAGCAGTATTTTCCGCTCATTCAGTTGTGACATCATTGATGACCGCCGTACCATTCGGTACATATCTATCATATCTGGAGAGTCTAGCGGTGTAACAGAACTGCATGCACGCAAGGCCGGTCTTTACTTTTTAACAATAGCCTTCAGTTAAAAAAAAAACGACCCTGCAGGTGACGCAAGATTTCATTAGCTGCAAAGGTTCAAAAGTCGACTGGAACTGAAGCACGTACAAAGACCACAAGAAATGTCGTGACAGGATGTAGCACAATATCGCCCCGAGCTTCGGGCAATGTACGTACATCCCGAATACCGCTCGAGTCCAACTCGTGACATTACACTAGTGTCAGGATGCCATAGCTCCTTTCACTGACTGGAAACTTTCAATGACAACATGACACGTTTTCTAAAAGTTAGTATTAAGCCCAGACGCATACATTTTTAATACAACACCGTAAACGATCTTTTATTAGTTTTGCGTCTCGCAATTTACCAATCGCATTATTAGGGACCTTACGCAACTAGGACGGGAACGTCAACGAGAACGTTACAAAACAATAGACTTAACTACAGAATACAATGACTTCACGTGAGAATGCAACCAGTTGGCCACCTTTCCACTGTCTTCTTTAGAAAACAGAAGTCAAAAGCTCAATTTTTTGGTTTTCTAGAGAATGTGAACAACAAAGTATGAATTATTCCAATCTTCGTGCGACTTCAAAATTGAAGTTTCTAATTTTTCATGTTATACAAACAAAAAAAAGGGAAAACGGGAAGTTAAAATCTAGCAACAGTCTTCGTTGACGTTCCCGTCCTAGTTGCGTAAGGTCCCTAATATAGTCAGACGAAAGGTTAATAGGAAAATACTGCCCAGCTAACGAAAGTCTATCCGTTGATCCGCCCCACCAACGCAAAAGATAGACCAAAGATAGGCTCTCACCAAATCGTGTCGTTTTTCCGTTGAGTATCCGCGAAGCCTTAGTAGAAATAAAATTTATCAAGCAATTTTTAAACCGACAGGTTTCTTTTGCTGCGCTTGTGCACTGGGTATAACTGCATGCCATGTTAAGAGCCTACTATTCCAATAAAACGGTTTGAAACCTGTTTGACTGTGGCGTGATCGCTCACATGATCCCATGATCCTCGCGCATGCTCAACAGAAAAACGACACGATTTCGGCAGAGCCTATCTTTGATGTTGGTTGAGCAGGTAAAATATAGTAAGACAAGTAAATACGGTCAAATTATCAGCTTTGTGTAAACTGGTTTCTTATCCAGTTCAATACTATGGTCTTGGGTGCAAGACGAGAGAAACAAAATTAACTACTAGGTTATTTTTTTGTATTGAAGCAAATTATTCAAACAAACTGACGCTAACTAATAGACGAAAGCTCAAAGTGTTACCACCATGCATTAGAACGTACTCATCAAGAATTGTCATTTTTTGTTGCTAGTTGACTTTCCATGGCGCTGCGCATTTCGTACTTTCTTATCACCTACGTACGAAGAATGGATTAATTGGGAGAAAAACTCAACAACTTGTTTCAGCCACGTTTTGAAACTTAAGAGATACAATACAATACAATACAATACAATAACTTTATTTACTTTCCCGAAAAGGATATTCTAAGTAAATTTACAATTTT